>CABFPE010000088.1:1383320-1410811 GCA_900660155.1 Hofstenia miamia
GAACATAGCAAATCTAACATTCAGAGAGAGCAAGATTTAAAATGTTCAATTTATTGTTTCATATTTTTCTTTTAATTTATTCTTTTGAAAAATGTAATTCAATTGCAGGGACATTTTAAAATATAGGTTCTGATGAATTTTTAAATTTTTGTGGTTCCTAGAGAAATGTTTCACAAGCTTATAATTCCTCATCGCTCCAGCCCCTGGGCGCGTTCGGTTACTAATTGCTCACATGGGCTTTCGATCCGAATGCCTGAACATTAGGAATCAAGAGAATTTAAAGCTTTTCTTTAAAAGTTTCTAAGTATTTAAATGCACAACAATCCACCTTAGTACAAGTTGTCAACATTAATGGAGTACGTCCATATGTCCGAATTTCTAAATTGTTATAAGAGACTTGGAAATTTGCAAACACGATTTCTCAAATTAATAGGAAATAGGCAGCTTGTGGGTAAATATTACATTGTTTATTTCCTCTAAATTCTCCTACAACATGAAAGCAATCGATTGCATTTTGTTTATTAATTTGTTTATTTCGCATTCGGAATCATTTCGCAATATTCTCTTTCAGGCCTGTTGTTGATTATCAATTTAATAACTAAGCGAACTGAAATACTATAATTTAATAAACATGAAATTGCTAATGAATTTATTTTTCATTCCTCAGAATGTTTTTGGTTTTATTTTTAAATTTGAAGACATCTGACAAGTTTTTCACTAAAAACAGACGTTCTTCAAAGGAAAGTTTTATTTTATGTATCTTAACAACTAAAAGTACCTTGTAAAAAATTTTTGAACGCTAGAATGGTTAAATATAAAATTTTGTTCGAGGTAGGAAAAGTATATCTTAATAAGTTACATAAACATGTCTAAAATGATATTTTGGAATATTCGAAAATTTTGAACTTATTAGATTAGTATACAGAAATTAGTGAAATAAAATCTACTAAATCTAATCTATTTTAAACATGCAACACAAATACGATTAAATTACAAAATTATTTAATGTAAATTATGAGTAAAAGTCATATTTCTTCTTTGCTTTTTCAAGCACTGAAATCTTCAATTCTTCCAACGCGATGTTCTTCTTCTGCTTTCTTCGTCTGTGCAGGTTTTCTATGCAGCGCTTGCGTTCTTCATCTAGACAACCATTATGAACACGTTCCTTTTCGATCCAATCACCAACGCAAGATTGTATCATCAAGTCGAACGATTTCAGCATTTGCGAGATCTGACGTACAGAATAGTTGAATTCTCGAAATGATTTGAGCCGCCCACTCCAATGACACACTTGGAAGAGCAATTCAGTTCTTATATCAGGAAGACGAGCGCATTTTGTAGAAATCGATTGGAGAATGTATTTGACAGCTCTTTCGGAGATTTCTTCATTGGAGTCGAAGCAAACTTTTTGAATGACACTTGGTAGCTCATTGCTATCGATGCCTTCGTGAAAATTATTCGAAAATACGTTAGAAGCGGCGATCTTCGATGCAATAAATCTTGCGTCCTTTTCAGTTTGAGAAAATCGGTCGCTTGCGAATGTTTGTCCTGATTGGAAAATTGCAAATCCAAGCCAGCCTTCATCAAATTGCTCGACTTTGTAAGATACGTCCAAGAAATCATCATTTGATACCATCATTCGATATGAGCGACGAGGATGGATATGAGATTGCACTTTACTGAACGAAACTGGAAGAGACAAACGTCGTTTGAAAGGCATTGCTGTTGTGAATGATGATTACAAATTTACCCGTCTATATATACTAAATTTGGAAAGAGATTAAGGCGGTAACGACGGGAGATCGCCGGGAATAAAATTTGTTCGCTTCGCTGAACAAACGATTCCGATCTTTTAGCGCGCGCTGGAAGACGGCGGGAGGCTTGTTCAAAGACTACCGTTTCGTTGAAGAATTGGATCTATTTCCGCTCTCCCCTTTTCGGCTTCTATTCAAAGCGTTTTGCAATATTACAAATCTTGAAGGCAATAGTCGATGTAAAGGTAATGAAAACACATTTATTTTACAATTTTAAATATATATCAGTGCATAATGAAATCAGATGCGTAAAATTTTAATATTATTAGAACTCCAATATATCCTTTCAATTAAAGTCTGTTAAATTTATTTTCTGTTAACATTCATTATCTATTAAATCTAAATTATGACGAAAACTAATTATGTTTCTTCTAAATATATATATATATANNGAAATCAGTTGACACTTATCATTCTGCGTCCTAAGATTAATTGTCGCAATAAACTAAAACGTCAACAGAATGATCAAAACCGTGATCTCTATGACATGGACAAAATCCAATGTGAACTAGAGACTACTTGCTGGGATAGTTTTCTTGATTATAATAGTAGTGATATTGATTCATTTACATATGTTTTGGAGGATTACATTAAGTTTGTCGTAGATAATAGTAGATCCGGTAAGGTTGGACAGCGTGACAGTTTTCTTGGTCGTATTACTAACTCAACTGAGTTAAGACTGCTCGTGAAGGACAAAAAGAAGGCGATATCATCGCATAACTTCTCTAAGAAATGAAATTCAAAGGAAAATTATTAAGTTGGTGTTTCCGAAGACAGGAATATATTTTGTACCTGTCAAAGTCCGCACTTTACCGTGAGATTGTTGTTTCAGTTTACACGAAGGTTTTTATCGGGCACCTGAGAGGTTATCCATATCTTACAGTCAGTTAATGAAAAGACGGCAGGTAGACTTAATAATATACCCTCGTTGGTATACCGAAAATTTGCCCCAGAAATGGGTGTTCCCTATTATTATCTTTTCCAGAACTGTTACACTTTTTGTAAATACCCCGATTTATGGAAGCAAGCCGTGGTGAGGCCAATTCCTAAGCAACAAGATGCAACTCCCCAAGAGCCTAAGCTTTATAGACCTATTACTATTACTCCTATCCCTGCTCGCTGCCTTGATCGCTTAGGTCTCGAATTTTTCATTGAGTTAACTGAAGAAAACAGTGATCCGTTTTAATTCGCCTATAAATCCGGTTGATCTACTATGGATGCTCTGCTTTGCACGTATGATTTTATTGTCTCACATCTTGGTAGCAGCTTGTCCTATATCATCAAGGGTATTTTCTTAGATTATTCTTCTGCCTTTAACACGATATTGCAGAATAAGTTATTAAATCATGTATCATTTTACTCACCATGCTTAGCCTGTTGGTTGAAGGATTACATGTTTAGCTGGCGGCAGTGTATACAGTTTGGGATTAATTCGTTTACTGAGTATTCCAAGATACTGGTTGGTGTTCCTCAGGGTGGCCCTATGAGCGGCCCTTCATTTACATTCTGTACGAACCAAACAACAACAAAATCCTCGAAGTTAACAATGATCAGGCAAATATTTCAAAATACTCTGATGATACGAAGATTCTTTTTGCAATTTCTGAGTCGTCTCCTATGAACGACTATGAAAATTACCTGNGATTACATGTCTAGCTGGCGGCAGTGTATACAGTTTGGGAATAATTCGTTTACCGAGTTTTCCAAGATACTGGTCGGTGTTCCTCAGGGTGGCCTTATGAACGGCCCTCTATTTACATTCTGTACGAACCAAATCAACAACAAAGTCCTCGAAGTTAACAATGATTAGGCAAATATTTCAAAATTCTCTGATGATACGAAGATTCTTTTTCAATTTCTGAGTCGTCTCCTATGAACGACTATGAAAATTACCTGTCCTTGATCTCTAAGGTTGTCTCGATGTCCGATGACTTAAATGTGTATATTAACGGTAGTAAATCGAAAGAAGTTAATTTTTCTCTTACAAAAGTGAGGAATATTGCGAGGACCGCGTGGCCTGTAACCATTGCAGGTGTGAGCGTCCCTAACGTTCATTCCATCAAATATCTTGGCGTCTATCTCCATAAGTCCCTTAAATGGAATACCCATGTTGAATATCTGGTGAAAAAACTTAATTTTACTATTTGTGGTTCTGCTAGTGTCATTAAATATTTGAATGATGAAACAAAAACACCTATCTTCAAAACTTATATCCCCCCTCACNTATACCTCTCTGTAGGTCTCAGTTGTGAATTATCACATAGCAACTATGCAACTATTTAAAAAAAATGCTTTGTATTATAATAGAAATTCTGATTTGATATGACATTTTTTTAAGATCCAACATTATATCTTTTTGTTTACAGATGAAGGGGGTGCGAACAGAGATAGCCCAATGTTTGGCATAATAGAAATTTATATTAAATTCTATACGCTGAAATTGGAAAACAGAGGATTCTAGTGTTATATTTCAAAATACATATTTTGATTTATGGAAGCAAGTCGTGGTTAGGCCAATTCCTAAGCAAAACGATGCCACTCCCCAAGAGCCTAAGCCTTATAGACCTATTACTATTATTCCTATCAATGCTCGATGCCTTGATCACCTAGGTCTCGAATTTTTCATTGAGTTAACTGAAGATGACAGTGATCAGATCCAATTCGCCTATAAATCCGGTCGATCTACTATGGATGCTTTGCTTTGAACGTATGATTATATTGTCTCACATCTTGATAGCAGCTCGAACCTTATCGTCAAGGGTATTTTATTAGACTATTCTTCTGCCTTTAACACGATATTGCAGAATAAGTTATTAAATCATGTATCATTTTACTCACCTTGGTTAGCCTGTTGGTTGAAGGATTACATGTCTAGCTGGCGGCAGTGTATACAGTTTGGGAATAATTCGTTTACCGAGTTTTCCAAGATACTGGTCGGTGTTCCTCAGGGTGGCCTTATGAACGGCCCTCTATTTACATTCTGTACGAACCAAATCAACAACAAAGTCCTCGAAGTTAACAATGATTAGGCAAATATTTCAAAATTCTCTGATGATACGAAGATTCTTTTTCAATTTCTGAGTCGTCTCCTATGAACGACTATGAAAATTACCTGTCCTTGATCTCTAAGGTTGTCTCGATGTCCGATGACTTAAATGTGTATATTAACGGTAGTAAATCGAAAGAAGTTAATTTTTCTCTTACAAAAGTGAGGAATATTGCGAGGACCGCGTGGCCTGTAACCATTGCAGGTGTGAGCGTCCCTAACGTTCATTCCATCAAATATCTTGGCGTCTATCTCCATAAGTCCCTTAAATGGAATACCCATGTTGAATATCTGGTGAAAAAACTTAATTTTACTATTTGTGGTTCTGCTAGTGTCATTAAATATTTGAATGATGAAACAAAAACACCTATCTTCAAAACTTATATCCCCCCTCACTACCTATATGCTTCTTGTGTTTGGGTTCTCGGCCTCTCCAGTAAAATTCGTAGTCAACTGCGAAACCGATCAATTTATTTGCATTCATTTCGAAAACTGACAAGTTCAAGTATATTCAAATACTCAATCAATCGTTCGCCTCGTTGTTCATCAAAGTAATCAGGAGAATACTTAAAAACACTACTCATCATCTACATGACAAAGTTAATCTTATGTCTTCTCAGAGAAACACCAGACAAGCTTTTAGACTTCCCCACTGTCGTACTTCTAGATATGATAGCTCATTTTTTCCAGCTGCATGCAGGTATTTAGTCAATAACGCTATCCTCCTGCAAAATTTGTTAATTTTAGCGTTCCCTTTCCATTTTACGCTGTAAAAAGTACAGGAAATAAAGCGTACTATTATTATTATTATTATTATTATTTTTCAGCACATTGCTTATAAATTCTATAGCATTCAGTGGTTGTACTATTGTGTAACAGGCAAATCAGTTCTTCTAAAATTTTGTTCCATTTTTCGCAATAGATTCAATCCAGACACTGGTATCATGATAACTAGAGTATTAAAATTATCTAATCTACTTGATTTTGAAAGCACATTTTCTCAAATCTTTTCAATTGCATCAATAGTAATTAGATGAGCAAAAAACATATGTGTTCCTAACATTGATTCAGAGAAGTCAGATTAACCGATTGAAGAATATTAAGAAGTCCAACATTGCAAAACTCAGTTTCCATATGAGTGTCAACGTCCTGCACAAACACGTTATAATAAGCTAAGAAGTTAATTTTTTTCATTAAAAAATTAGACTTAATCCTATCTCAACTAAAATGAAACGGTCCAACGTACTTGGAACTCATGTAATTGGTTATTTGTAAAGAATAAATTACTATTACATAATGTCATTAAGCATTTTTTGATAGAACATAGATCGAATCTCTATTATATTGTAACAAAGATTTGAAATTATTTTCTATACAAAGTCAGTACATGTGAAAGTTTTTCTATGGGTATTTCGCATGTCATGACCCTGTACAACATTTGGTAAGTAAGTGGTTTAGTTATGAAAAAATTTTTACCATAAATACCGGTAAGTGCGCTACAAAATTCTGAAAACAAAGACATTTCAGATGTATATTAATTTTGTCAATAACCAAACAAATTATTTTGAAAACTTGATTAAAACAACGAAAGAAATTGAAAATCAAAGATATAATTATTGCGTAAACCTTTAATTCGTGATTAACTAAAAATGTCATGATAAGCGATGCTAAACTTTTTAAACTATTACAAATGTATATTTCCTATTTATCTACTAACTTATCTGTGTATGTGTTACATTGAAGACTGATGGAACTATTCGAGGTTTATGCACATCATTGTTTCAATGTCGAAAATTTGATAATTTTTTAGATCATAAATCTATATCATGGATAATTATTAAATCGATCTTAATCTCAACATCTCAACACAATTTTCACACATAACTCAGAAATTTACATTCTATATTCAAAAATACAATTTCATCTTCCGAAATTTAAATTTGGTATTCAAAATCATAAATAATGTTAAATTCACCATTCGCAAACACAAAATATTTTAGCACTTCGTCACATAATTGAAGTAAAATTTTACCAAAATCCTTTTAAACTTGTCATTCCCCATTGGTAAGAAAACTGATCAATTCTTGCAATAATAGGAATATGAGAAATACATGCAAAGAATTATTTCCGAGTTCGGAACATGAAATGTAAATTTCTGAATATAAAACAGCATTTCTAAATATCAAAATTTGTGAATATGGATTGTAAATTTCTGAATTAGGTATGAAAATGATGTGGTATCTATGTAACTATGCAATTTTATCAAGAAGCCCAAATTCATAGAACATATTGAGAAAAGGTTCGGTCGGGTGTAACATGATTTGCTATTCAATTCAACATTTGTATATTGGCTAATCTATGTTTAAACTTGTGGAACTTACAGGCTTGCAGTGGGAGTGGGGGATCATCGTATCAAATCATACAACACCAACCCCTTTCTGGTGCGGTATGGGGTGAAATCTTAGCTTCTGATTATTCTTGTGGGGATGTGTGAAGTGAGAATTTTTGTAATCAGCCTCAATAATGGTTTTGTAGGGCTAAAAGCGTTCAAGACTAATTTCAATGAATAAAATGAATTGATTTAAATAATCTAGAGGAGTTTTAGTATGATGTCAATAAACAAAAAAATTTAAGACCAACGTCGATTTGACATTTAAAATAAAGTTGATCAAGCACTTATTGGTTAAAATTCATTACAATTTCATATCAATAATTGTTTTAGAAAATTTTAAGTTGCTAAGAGGGCGTTTTATAAATTTTATTTTTCCGGAAAGACTTTACTTGTAATTGCGCCATAATTTTATCTAATCTTCAAAGAAAGATCCATTCGATTGGATTAAAGTCGGTGATTAACCATAAATCAGCAAAAGAATTAAGATTTCTAAAAAATTATAATATTTGCATTCCTAACTTTTAAAAACAGCTTTACTGAATATGGTTACGGTGAAGATAGCAATTAATTTGTAAAATGTTGTTATATTTTTATGTATATTAATATATTGGATAAGTGAAGGGCTTATGCAGATACTTGCTAACAATTTTGTCTTCAGTAACTTGTTTTATATATTTAGGTACAATATTTTAATGACTAAAATTGTTTGCTTAATTAGATAATAGGCTTAAAAATGTATATGGTCTCTTATTTTCTAAATGTGTAGTTAATGTAGAATCTCGCCAACCTTCATACTAATAAGTCTGAACTTATTTAGGAGCTGCTATAACAATTGTTTCCTCCTTATGTAGTACGGTAGGTGACAGACTCCAGTATCTGTCTCTCTTCTTTCTGTTCTATTGCTTTAGCCGTTATACAATTAACTTATTATCTCATCAACTAGTACTGACGCGAAACTAACGACTATTGTTTTAGATCCAAGACACGAGACAGAGTGTACAAAGTACAGGGTACGCTACCCGACCTGCAACAAAGCACAAAATAGGAATTGAAGAACTACGCTATAACGAGTATTTCCATACGAAGCCAACACATCAATAGAGACACCAACCACAATTCAGATGACTCAGTGTAATGGAAGTGTGTGGGGAAGGACAATAGTGATAATGCTTGATACCTTATTAATTTAGTGTATTGATTGTTCTTGTTATCAATGAGGTTGTTTAATAAAGAGATCTCGCAACCGGGGTGGAATCAGCTTATTATGAGTTCGTACATATAATAACCTTACATATAAATAGATACATGCTGACCTGGAATACATGTGAACAATCAATACGGTCACAGCAAAAGGGATTAATTGATAGCCGGTCAGTCTACTAGAAATTATATGTAATAAACAGCATCTAAGATAATGCAAAGAGATCTTGTGATTCCATGACTTCCTTGATGTAAACAGATGTAATAACATAATGTAATAATAGTTGTAACATGAACAACGAACGATAGGAAAGCTAATACGAGTAAAAGCCCCTATTCCTACNCAGTCAGTCTACTAGAAATTATATGTAATAAACAATATCTAAGATAATGCAAAGAGATCTTGTGATTCCATAACTTCCTTGATGTAAACAGATGTAATAACATAATGTAATAATAGTTGTAACATGAACAACGAACGATAGGAAAGCTAATACGAGTAAAAGCCCCTATTCCTACACCTAACCTAAGAGCTTCTCGGGTAAGCACCGGCTATACACTTCACCCGTTAACTGGATCCGTGAACCACCGTCTTGAATACCCGAGAGCTCGAACGTTTAGCTTTCCATTGTATTAATTAAGATAACCTGATACAAAAGAAGTAAAGTAAATCCAGTAAATTAGATTCATCAACAAAATGATTGATTACACACTTTTTATAGTAAACGAATTAACAACAATCAAATATTTAACCAGTACCTGTTAATTCTGCTAATTCCACTTGTTTACAATTCCGAACGTTTAAATTCCTGTTCGTCTGCCGATTACGCAATTCTGACTTAATTAGCAGTAGCGATCTAGTCTAATTCCGTTTCGCCAAATTAATTAATATCAAAAGATTACTGCATTATAAATTTACAAAAATAACTAATTAATCTTATGCATATGTTTTACAATTAATATTTTATTTCAATATTCAGTCTTGGTTTCTTCTTTCTTTTTTCTCAATTTGACCACATATGCTAAGATTACGATTATGTTACACTGAACTCTAGATATTGATTTCTCAATGAAAAAATTCTTATCAGTTTGCATGTAATTCAGACACAAACACATGTTTTAGCACATATCGTCTTTGCATGAGAGCGCCCCACCCCATTGATGTGCCCAATATTTCTNATTCCGAACGTTTAAATTTCTGTTCGTCTGCCGATTACGCAATTCTGACTTAATTAGCAGTAGCGATCTAGTCTAATTCCGTTTCGTCAAATTAATTAATATCAAAAGATTACTGCCTTATAAATTTACAAAAATAACTAATTAATCTTATGCATATGTTTTACAATTAATATTTTATTTCAATATTCAGTCTTGGTTTCTTCTTTCTTTTTTCTCAATTTGACCACATATGCTAAGATTACGATTATGTTACATTAGTTAATATTCTTCCATTGCTATTTTCAATAAGATGTGTATGACGCTTTTCACTGTTTAATACATTGTTGATGAAGTCCCACTTATGCTTAGGGTCATTTATTCTACTAAATACAGATTGTATACACTGATTTTGTGCTACTCTTTGTTCAATATTAGATTTGTTCCTTGCAATTTTAAATAACCAGTAGTTGTCAATAGTCTCATTTCATAAGTAAGTTTTGTAAGCCCAATTTTTGCATTTAATGAGTGTCTTTATATTGGAAGTTACCCAGGAAGATCACATGATTTGATAACTAAAATTTTCATGTTTAGAAAAAATTATTTTGGTTGGATAATATAAATATATATAATTCATGAAGTAATAAATAAATTAATTGAGCATGCAGTTTATATCCTCAGAAAAGCACTATCCCAAAATTCATTCTCTAGCCATGTTTTTAGAATTTTTATTAGCATGGGATCCTTTTCTTGAATTTCTAGCCAATTTTTTTTATAATACAATGATGTAAATAGGGACATTTTCTGCAGGCATACTTATGACCATTAATGTTTTAAATAATAAAGTAATCAATTAATGTAGAAGAGTTGTTAATCAGTCTAGTCAGTATGCTGGAATTAATTGTGCTAAAATCAACATCATCAAGTAAAGAATTCAATTTATCTCTTTCATTATTCTTTCTATAGTTGATGTTCTAATTGCCCTCACTATCAATGACTTATTTGCTATTAGAGAATATTATAATTCACTTCAATTTCTGAAACAAACTCATTAATGTGACATTTGCTGGGACAATAGGAGATATTAGTCAACCAATGAACATATATTTCCTATTTTTTGGGGAATGCATATTTTGATCCATAGTCTCATAAAATTTCTTATCAATTATAAACCAGTTTGATTTCTGGTCTTAAAATGATTTGGAATTAACAACATCACTCCACCTCCTTTATATTGAAATATTCAAAGAAGGGAATCCTGAAACCAATGTTTTTTGGGAACAGAACACATTGATTATGTAAAGATAGATTGACAGAATTGATGTAAATACTCAAAGAAAGAAATTTTGAAACTAAAATTTCTTGACAACTTGATAAATAAATTCACTATGTAGGTTTGAAAAGTGAAAGACCAATTTAACTGTAAATATTTCAAAGGTGCCAAAATCTCAGTCTGACAACAGATTAGTCTAAAACAAAGAACCTGCATGAAGTGTGCTTGAATACCTGGAAGACCTAATATTCATATAACTCAGATGTTCAATTAGGCAAGTTGTCTCAAAGTCAGGAAAAATTGATAATTGCCAATGTGAGGACAATATGGGTCAAATGACATATTCTATTGAACTCATATAGACTGAAATCATTTAATGAATTTAAAGTATATATTAAGGCTGAGGTTAGTATTGAAGATAGAAAAGTCAAGAAATCACTTCTAAGGAAACAGTAAAAAACTTAATCATGAAAACAATTCAACTGAAAGAGAGTTGCAATTAAGAACTTGAAGCTATTTATAGATGGCAATTTGGTAGAAACAATTGATGTGCAATAATAATTAGAGGCTAAATTGATGTGAAAATTTTTCATTAAAATTCACAACTATTTGGAGATGGAGCTCCTACAAGTAATTAATGTATTTTTTAATTTAGAATGGCTGATCTATAAATAAAAAGTTTATTATATTAAATGAAATGGTTACTTGAAAAAGGATTGATATACATAGTCTCTAAAATCAAACATTGAGTAGAAAATTTGAAAGAATGATGCCCTATTGGATATAATTTAATCTCCAACTAAGAAATAGCAACAATCTTGGAAATGGTTTTTCTGTTCTCAGAAATTTTATGAAAGTTAAGACAATTGAAATGAAATCAACAGTAAAGTTTGAATTTTACCTGTTTCTATTATTGCAAGAAAAACCAAATTATTGTCTTGTCATTGCTGTATATTGTCCTTAGTCAACCACAATAAATTTTAATTTTTACAATGAGCTTAAAGATCTGTTAGAGAGCATTATATGTTAATCTGTTCAAGTTGTGTTAGCAGGTGACATTAATGCTAACATTGATATCTCTGGTCTTCTCCATTCATCTAAGTTAATTGTATATCTCTCCTAATTTGGATTTAATATTACTAATCTTGTACCAACTTACCTAAAGATTCATTCACTTGTTCTTATAATTGTCTGGAACAACTCAATGCTTGTTCAGTCAGTGGATATGCACATCTTCTCAATCTTTGATCATTTCTATATTGAAATGGTTCTTTTTTTGGTCAATGCCACCAAATGAGTGTGTGACAATAAAATAAAAAAATAGAGATTACTTAGCATTGACAATTTTCTACTGGACCTCTCAGAAATTCAATTTGCCTTTGGTGATTATAAGTAGTAATACCCGAGTCTACCCCCTGGATATTTTTTACCTTTGACCCTGGCGGGGGGGGGTGTGGCTATGGGGTAATTGTATACTTGGGCTGTCTGTGTATCTGTGACGTCATTGAAACATATTCTCTTTTGTTATAATATTTGTTGGCAAATACATTTGTTTGTAGTCTTTTGTATAAAATGAAACCAATTTTTTTTATTCATATAAGTTTTTGGAATTACATAATTAATAAGTCGAAAATCCCAAGAGATTAGAATTGTTTGCAGTCCATTGTTTAAAATGTAATCAATTTGCTTACTTGCTTATTTACATGGCCTAATTTAGTTTACATACTTGTTTTTTTATTAACATACATGACATTGGACATATCACATTAATTTAGTTTATATGTTTACTTTACATACTTGTTTTATTCGGTAAAATTTAATAACAAATGTTTGAATAAGAGAGATAATAATACTAGATAGAAGTGTAATGGCTTATTTTGGTAATAAAGCAAAATAATTTTTCGGAAAAAACCAAAAACTAGTTTATGCAAAAACTTGCAATTTCCAATATTTAATAAGAGTGGCTGAAATTGCACTACTGCTACTACTTATCCACTGGTGGCTATGAGTGGCTGTAGTTGCCACTCCTGCCACTGCCTCCCCACCAGTGGTCCACTGGTGGGAACTGGTGGCCGCCCATGCCACTCATTCCCCACCAGTGGACCACTGGTGGTGGCTACATGGGTAGGTCATATGTCCTGAAATAATTGGCCCCATTCTTCATTGAAAAGAATTTGACCTTTCATCTGATTATTACAAAAAGATTGCTGAAGTGATGTCATCATACTTCATAGAGAAAATACTTACAATTCAATATTGAAAAATGTTTTCCAAATCAATGATACTCATATTCATACTGCTTCTGTCCCAGAGTTCAACCATTTTCATCTTTTTCCCCAGAAAGGAATTTTGAATAAATCAACAGAGAAGTCTGGTTATTGAAGAAATGTATTTCCTTATTGTTGTCTTACATTCTCACATGATCAACTAGTCTCTATTTCAAACCAAATTTCCCCCTCAATGGAGAAAGCTTCTGAAACCACATCTGAAATGCAACATGTTCAATATGGAAAAACTTTCAAATTATTGAACTTGTTAGCCAAGTCTAAGGTGTCAGAAGAAGCATCAATTTAGTAATTTATAAATCAATCTGCTTTCTGAGAATATTGTTTTTGTGAAGCTCCTCTGCTATCAGTAGTCAATGACCTTTATCATCAATATGAGTGATAAAAAATGGCCCCTCTGCTCATGCTAGCTGCTTCAGTTGCATTTGATATGCTTGACCCTGTCTCCTTGGATGTGGCTGTTTTAGATGGAAAGAAATAAGGTTTTGTATGTGTGCAAAATTGCGATCCACATTTAGCAGTCGATTGGGTTGAGTTAACTTTTCACCCGATCCTTGAGCTCGTTCAGTGTATCCAATAATCTAGTCTCATATCTGTTTAACACACATAAATAGGTGGCTTTGGGAGACCTAGCTCTTTAAAATAAAGAAACACTTGATATTTAGACTGGTTTGGATGGCTTTGTAATAATCAACAACTATGTACCGATTTTGTTGCTCATTGAGTTTTTGCATCGTATTATCAATTATATGCCACGTGAAATGAATATCAATATTGGTTAAGGTTTTAGAAATATATCAAGTATTTTTTGCTTACTTACATTTTTCATGGACTATGTCACATGCTTTAATACGATGTAATTTTCAATTAGTATGGATTTGATCACCCGTTATCAAAGTAATTGTTGATTTTGAAAATTACACATTAGGAATTGTAGCTAAGGTTAAAAATATGATTTCTACTCAATACTTTCCTACCTTGTAACATTTCATTACAATCAAGAATAGAAAAACTATGTGCAATGGAATAGAATGCAGTGAGAATGGGAAGCACTTTAGCTTATTTAGTGGTATTTATTGGGTTAAGAGGTAAAATTTATGTAAATTTTATTTAATATACAACCTTCTTACAAGTTGCTATTATCAAATGACTACATGTAAATAATGATATTGTCCTTTCAGTTGGAGCAAAAATAAAAAACTATGGTAAAATTTATTAAATAACATGTAGACGAAGTTGATACACAACAATGATAAGACATAAACAGCTTAGACTGCAGGTTTCCCATGGACCTTTAGATTTACACTGCAAAACGGAATAGCAAAAATTCACTTATAGTTTGAGGATGTAGTACACCTTTTACTTTCCCATTATGAACTCTTAAGGTGGGTTTACAGCTTATCAATGAATTATAATAGCTCTAAATTGAGAAGAATGCATTGTTGTTGATACGCTGTTTACAGCGTCTCAATTGAACTTGTTTATCACACTTTTATTTGTTATTGATACAGCGTTTACAGCTGACTAATCCCAATTGGATCTTATAATTCAAAACATTTGGGATTAGAGACATCCCACAGAAACGTTTATTCTTTAACTTTTTCAAGCAATCGGGTCGTGATCCTTTCCTGTTGCATGCCTAGTTTCGAATGAATATAATTGATTCAATGTTTACACTAGACTAATTATGAAAGGAATGAAAGACGAAATATCAAAAGTGGTTTGATCACGTCTTTCATCTCAATTGTGGAAATATGATCGTCTTTCAAGTGTTTACAGCAGTATTAGCGCAATTGATAAGCTCGATTACGCATTCTTTTGATTTCATTAGTTTTATTAATTGATCGTCTTTCACAGCTGTTTACAGCTGAATTTGTGCTAATTGAGCACTCGATTGCGAAATATTATATTTCATTGATAAGCTGTTAACACAACTTTACACAGTGTAAGACATTTATCATCACTCAATGCTTTTGAGAATCTTCAATTACTAACTCTAAGATTTCAATAAAAAACATTGAATAAATCTTAGAGTAACTCAATGACACATGCTAAATTATTTCAATAGACAAATTCTTTTTCATAGAAAATAAATGGGATGATTTTGGGACAACAAAATGCCATATGAGACAATTGTAACTCATAGAAAAACACAGTAACAATTATTCATGCAATGTATAACATTAACATGCAAGAAGTAAATCTTGTCTCATGAGAAGCCTGCAAATCGTAGCAACATACACACAGCATTGGGAAGTTTTGTTAATTGGGGATTAAAATACTTGAAGAATACTTTAATACTGCACATGAATTTATCTAGATTTCTTGAGAGGCTTTCTCAAGAGAAACATATAAATGAAAGGATTCACGATGCTTATTGAATTGAAGAGAGACTCCGAAATTCGAATGACATATCTTTCAACATCACTTAATTCATGACATGGCAAACTAAACATCACTCACTTAATTCCTATTCATATACTGTATACATTCTACTTTTAACATGCAATGTGTATAATAACAATAGTATAATGTAAGACGAATTCTTATTACATTTAGTTAACACATTGACTGGTTAAAAGTTAAAATAGTGGAAGATTTTAAACACGAACTACAGCTAATTAGTACTCGGCGTTAAACTGAAAAGATACTATTACCATGGTTTTCTCTCAAAACTCAAACCGAACAAGGAGACATGAGAACTGAGTTTGCAGTTCATAGCAGAAGTAATCGCCTAGAATAATTTTTCCAAGAAACGATTCAGTCATCTTGGAGCAAACACCAAAATGCTTGCCAAGTTGAAGTGTAATTGTGTTTTACTTGATTAACAACCAAACTTAGTGTTATAAAATATACATTAGAAAGGTATGTATTATTTACATAACGTCCTCTAATACCGACCACTAGTAGTTATGGCTAAAATACCAAAACTGAAAAACCGCGGTTTTGTTGTGTAAGGAACACTACACGTAATGAAAATGCAAGAGACCAGAAAAGTTATCTGTGAAATTTGTACCATTGTAAGCGACCAATAAGTGTAAATACAATGAAAATATTTTGAAACAGTTTTATTGACATTTGAATAATAGAAATATTCATGTTATGAGAAATTCTGCTCAAAATTTTCTACAATCAAGAATGTATTTTTACTGATACTTTTATTATTGCTGTATTTTCAAAAATTCTTTTTTTGTTTATAGCAAAATGTAAACTACTATACTAAAAAAAAGAATTTTGAAAATCAGAGCTTAGTTCCGACGATATTTGGCATTTATGCAATGGAGTTTCATATTTCTTATAAAGATAAATTTTCGTAACTATAAATTCTCAATCAGCGTCACCTGTACAATGATTGGACCAAGTTTGGTCTAGACATATGCGCTCTATTATCTTCTATTAAGGTTTGTATGACTTTTCTGCAGAAGCCTTAAAATATTTGAGAAAACTAAAAGTTCTACTGCTCTGCAATTTTTATTTGGGAAAATTGGATGCTATGCATGTAGTTATTTTATTATGAATATATTTCGAGCAGTTTTTCAGAATTTAAATAATACAATTCTATAAGTGATAGTAATTTGAGAATAAGAATGCTTTGCATTTAATAGTTGAGTTTAAATACGTCAAGATATTCTAAGATTTGTTTCTTTAAATATTAGAAATTCACTGGAAAGTACTCCTGCAGGATTGATGCTATAATAAATTTTTTAAATATTCAATAAAATTTCAGAAAATTGAATTTTCAAGGATTGTGCATGACCTACTATATGTATTGCTGTGAAATTATAACACCTCAGTCTACAGTTCATGTTTCATTAATGAAAAAATTATTGAATATGTTTTAGACAGAGTTTTTGTGCAATTTGAAAACTTCACAATTCATAATTAATTACAAATGCGTAATTATTTGATCATTCATTTAGTAACTTAGTAGTAATATAATTTATGAAAACTATTGACAGTATAGTGCATTGAATTCGTTTTAATAAGGCAGAAAACTAAAGTTGTGCAATTAACATAAATGAAATATATCTGCAAATGTGATTTTAACGGTTTGAATCTGATTTAATAGAGTTTTGGCAATACTAAGTTTATCAGAAATTTTATGATACTACATTGTTTGTTCAGTAGTAGTGGCCACATAGACCAGCAGTAGAAAAAACAGAAAAATTAAAGAATGATTAGTTGACTTCTACAAATTTAAGATATTCAAAATCAGTGTATAAAAATATATTTCTCCAATTTACCATAGCTACGCAGTATTTGACACAAAATATCATTGAACGGAACACTAATTAAATTGGAGGATTTCATTTCTTTTACTAATCATTTGCATTTTAATTATTTGCATTTAGCACTACAAAGTAAAATAAACAATTAATTTGAGGTTTTCTCATCTTGCATAAGCGCTTTTATGTTAGTATGGTACTTCAAAAGCAATTAATAAAGAAAATAATTTATTATTATTATTATTATTATTATTATTATTTCTATATAATTTATTATTATAATTAATATTAATTACATGCTTTGGTTAACCCAGATATTTATTGCTAAAATCTTCTCATCAATTTTTAAACAACTTATTTTGCATGTTTTACAGACCTAATGAATTTCCCATTTTACAAACCCATAATTGAATTTTCACCAAAACTGGGAGAGGATTTTTTAGTTGACTTTATAAATTTAAAACGGTAAAATCAAATTTTATAAATAGAATTGCATTTCTGAATGATTATAACTTCTTTAAATTGTAAACATTGAATAAATCTAATTCTTGAATTTTTTCAAATATATTTCTGTTACCTAAATTTGTGATCAGCATGATGCTATACAATTTGCTTCTAACCAACTAAACAGAAATAAGTTTTTCTCAGATTCTGATGTGAATTGACAGAATTCAAATATGCATTGTTTGAAATATCTGAACATATCTTGCTGAAAGTTTAATCATAAAAATATGTCTTCTCCACGAACTTCATATTTTTATAGTATGCAAGAAATAGGCTATTGTCTGCACCACTGTAAGAATATTTAGTGAGCAGATGCAGTTTTTTTAAAAAGGCAAAAACATTTTTTATATATTTTTAAAAGTAATCAAATTTTCATGCACATCAAAAAATTCTTAGCAACACAAATATGTGCATTAGCAAAGTATATGCAAAAACAAAGAAATAGGCAAATCCCACCCTCAAATAATCTGTCCCTTTGATAAAATTGAAACATGCCAGCAGCCCTCCCTGGATATTGTGGTTCAAAAATTACTTAACGCTTCATTGGAATAAAGAAAAGTTACAGAATGCTGAATAATAATGCAGACTTCTAGGCATTCGTTGTTTATAGGAAATGTTTAGTAAAAACAATCTAGCGCAATTCTTGGACTTATCATTGTATTATAATTTCACACAAATAGCTAATCAAATATAATGTAAAATTATAGTGTTTGGGCAATGTCCATTTTCAAGTGTAATTTATGTATCTAAGCACTAAACAAACCTTCTCAAATATAGCAATTACTTTAGACACTTTATAAACAAAGGTGTTTAAAAAATAGCTACTTACTCTAGTATTGGAATATCAGCAAATTTTAAATGGGTTTCTGATAGTTTCCAAAGATGACCTTTGGGATGTTTTAATTCAATGCATCTTGAGCAAGCAAAGTATTTTTCATCTTCAGCAGAATACTTCCATGAAATACGATAGCTATGTAAAATACCAATAAATTTCGCAAAAAATAAAGGAAAGCTAAGTCCCAAATACGCCAAGCTCCCAATAAAACAAATGCTAGTAAATCTCTTTTTTGCTTTAGTGACTAACTTGCTTCGATTTTTCGAAAAGTAGATTAATGAATAAATTATTACTTGTGCAATTACAGGAAAGCAAATCGTGAAAATTGCTTCAATTGTGTAATTTAGCAACCTATTTAGCCCATTAACTGAAATGGTGATTCCATTGAATCGGTTGCGTCCTGAAGCATATGAAGGAAACACACCAAATACACACTGTATGGATAAATCNTATTACTTGTGCAATTACAGGAAAGCAAATCGTGAAAATTGCTTCAATTGTGTAATTTAGCAACCTATGTAGCCCATTAACTGAAATGGTGATTGCACTGAATCGGTTGCGTCCTAAAACATATGAAGGAAACACACCAAATACACACTGTATGGATAAATCAAATACCACCCAGCGTGAACCAAAATCCATGAAATCCCAATTGGCATTCAAAAAATACCAAATGCTTATTAATAGAGTTGAGCACAAAAGAATGATTAGCAGAATCAAGCGATTTTTAAGAGTTAAGATCGTCTGAGAAACCACTGGGAAATTTGTCAACAGTAGGCGTTCAAGAGAGATCAAAACCAGTAGCAGTGGAGATAAATACTGATTAAGAACTCTAACCGAATTGATAATTCTGCAAATAAGGAACCAGGGAGGATTATAAAAATTTTCTGTATGTGATGTATAAGTCAACTCTCTGAATATAAGTTTGGGTTTTATCAGTTCAATTGACATTATAGGAATTCGGACAACGAGATTAATAATGTCTACAATCACTCCAACAAGCAAGAACAAATAGTTAAGATTTTTGTTTTGTAATACTTCTTTGCCTAGATTGAACGCTAAATAGATATTCATGGGAATTCCTAAAAGAAAGCCGCAAATACAAATCAAAGCATTCGTTACATTCATTGCTGTGTAGGAAATTTTTGTCATTGATTGAAATTTATATCGGTTTTCTTCAAAATCGTTTCTCCAATTTGGAAAGTCACATGGTGGCCATGGATTGATCCTTCCCATGTACACTGTCTTAGTATAGTAATTGCCTGAATTTTCATCCTAAATATTATTAAATAACTAAGTTACAAAAAATGCCAGCACTTCTACTAAGCAATTTTCCTTAATTTAAGGCTTTGCGGCTGTTCGTAGTCACATAGTAACAGTAATTATATATACATATATATATATATATATATATATTTGAAANCACTTCTGCTATGCAATTTTCCTTAATTTAAGGCTTTGCGGCTGTTCGTAGTCACATAGTAACAGTAATTATATGTACATATATATATATATATATATATATATTTGAAATAAAAGCACAAAATCTTTTTTTACCAACGCATTATGTATTCTAAAATGTCAATTTTAAGATGATGAATAGCTGTTTTCCTCGATTTTGAAAAATATTTAGCTTCTTGATATCTTTCAAACAATTCACTTTATTTATGTTTGTTAAATGTGAGTGCTGTATTTTTACATTTATTTATAAAAAATTGAGTTTACATTATATATATAGGGCCTATACAGTATATATATGTATATATATATATATATATAAATCTTTAAAATTCTGAATAGTAGAACAATCAGTGATATAAAAAACAAGCATAAAAACAAAGTTGAATTACCAACAAAGAGACGAATAGACATATCTTAACAACCAAGCTGAAGAAGTAATCTTTACAGAAATAGAAATAGATCAAACCTTAAATTTTTTTGATGCATCAGCTTTTAAAACAGAATTATTATTTGAAACAAAGCTGTATGTAACACCAACAATCACAGGATTGTTGTTGTTTATGAAGTAAAACGAGAGAAATACAATCAAGCATCTTCATATTATGACAACTTTATTGAAGCAATTAACCCCCTTTATACGGTTTTAGAAAATTAATGAATATTCTCACGGATTAACTCAAAACATGTAAATGAGTAAATTTTATTAAAGAACATAAATAACAAACAAGTTAACCCAAATGAAGAAGCAAGTATATTGGAAACTTCCATTTATCAATGACAAAGTTAAAGTGTTCCAATCAAGAATAAAAAAGTTAATTCTAAAATTAAATAAATCGAGAATAACAGCAATATTTGCATCATTACAAACTCATAATATTTTAAAAAACAAAGATCCTGCAGCAAAGTTGAGGTCTATTTCACTTTTTTACAAATATACTTGTGAATATTGTCATCAATCTTACATGGGAGAGACACGCAGAAATTTCTTTACAAGAATTCATGAACACCTATCAGAACATTTAAACTCAGAAATTCACTAACATAAACTGCGAATTAAGAAAATATATTTGAAATATTACTAAAAACTAATCATCCATTCATTTCAGAATCATCATACATCAAGAAAGAAAACTAAATCAAATTTAATGAACAAACTAAAAAATTATTATAACATCAATATTTTTTAGTGCATGCAATATATATATATCGACCAATTTTATCTATGGTAAATTCTGTCACATATAATCTTAGCAAATGTTTAGACAATCTTTTGAAAAAATACATACCCGAAAAGTATATTTTGAAAGATTCCTTTGAATTCATAAATGACTTAAGCAAATTTTATGAAGATAATCGAAATTGTAATAAATTCTTAACAAGCATTGATGTTAAGAGCTTATTTACAAACATTCCTGTAAGGAAAACAATTGACCATTAATTCCATCTAATGATATTGAAATGAGTAAAGAAACTTTAAAGAACTACTTGAAATGGCTTGTCATAACAACTCATTTATATTTAATCACAAAATGTATCAACAAATAGAAGGTATGTCGATGGGACCAACTATGGCACCATTTAAAATGAACATCATTGAGAACAAATTCAAAGAAGATCAATTTTTATTTTATAAGAGATATATTGATGACATCTTTGCAATATTTGAGGATAAAGGAAAAGCAAACGAATTTTTTAATCAATTAAATCTAAAAATGAATGAAATAAAATTTACAGGCGAGTTTGAAAACAAGAATAAACTCGTTTTCTTAGACACTGAAATTGAAAATAAAAATTTGAATTTTGAATCAAGACTTCATTTTAAGAAAGCAAATACAGGACTATACATCCCTTTTACATCATATTGCGACAAGAAATGGAAATGAAAGAAACTCTTAACTGGCCATATTTTAAGAGTACAGTACATATCACATTCGACAAAGGGTTCACAATGAAAGAGGTACAAAAAATAATGACAAGACAACTAAAGACAAGCTAATCAACAAATGTGAGCAAGTAAATTTAGACAGAAATCATTTAACAATAATTCACTTTATCAAACAAGCTGAAATCAACTCATACCATAAGTCAGTAGAAGCAGCATTGCTTGAGATAAAAAGAGCATATGAAATGGAGTCCAAATGCAACTTTAAAAACATGTTGTTAGAAGAAGTCAATGCACCCCATATTATGGCAATTGTGCATAGCGTTAAAAAATAACAAAAAATTGGTATTGCTGATCAGAAAGAAAGAACAATGAAATATAGCGAAAAACAAGAAATATGAAATCCCAATTGCACCAATACCTCTCAGCATCAAACAATGGATGTTATAATACGTGGACATACTAACATTATCTCTGACAAAGAAAGCACACCAAAAGTTTCAAAAATACTTTACAAGATTGCTAACGCAACAACACACTCTGGGAAGGCCAAGCATAGTAGAACTCGCCCTGCAGAAATCAATATCCTCAATGATGAAACTCGAAACTACATGTGGGGAGCAACATCCAACACAAAATTAAAAGCCTTAAAACAACAGCCATGGTTGACAAAGAGAAACCTCATAAGAAGAGAGAGTGCAGACACCTTACAAATGATACAAAAGATAGAACAAAATAACATGAACAAAACAATCAAAATGGAAGTGAGGAAATATATAAAAGACTGCCCGCAGTGCGCGTATATGAATATCATAAAGAGATCCGAAGTAATGAGGAAAGAGAGTGAGAACAAACCAATAGAAATAATAGAGTTGGTCAGCAAATCTCAAGAGGAAATGCAGCTAGAAGAAACCCTTTTACAGTCAAACACAATTGCATTAACCCCAAACACTCAAAGAGAGATTGACAAAGTCAACATGGAGAAATGGGGAGAAAAGGAACCAAGTGAAATATCATGGATAGATATGGATGACAAACACTTCCTGGTAGAAATTACAGTTAGAAGAGAAAAACGGGATAATATTGTGCAATGCATATTCAGAGAAGTATATGAGAGAGAGACAAATCACTTATAAAGATATTGTGTATGGAAGCATTTACTAGACATGAAATTCGTCAGATGCTAGAACCACAAACCCAATTGGGAGTCAATATAGAGTGTATAACATCAAAGTTCATAATGAACCCCAAAACAGCGCAAAGTTTGATGAAGTATGGACTAACAAATACGTTCTGGGAAAACATAAAAACTAGTAAGAATAATTATCCCACAACCTTTGGAATAGCAACAACGTCAAACATGGATGGCTCATATGAAAATATCAAAAACAAGACGATGACAAATTTGTTAAAATGCACACTGTCACTGACATTATCAGTACCAATGCTACACCCATCATGGAGACTAAAAGACAAAAAAGTGGTGAAAGCAGTGTGGCATGAAGAAAACACATATGTGAATACACTCGAGGAAGCAGAGAGAAAGGTAAATGATGACAGATATAGAAAATCTAAAGAAATGTTATTAAAGAATAACAACAAAGAAAGAGTATACATAGAAGGGGTAATAACTCCATATGATCTTTATAAAGACGGAGAAGCTATACATCAACAAATACAGAAGGTAAGGATGGAAATAGAAAAACGCCCAACTCAAACAGTAATGTTATTCTCAGGAATTAATGATATTGTATGGGGTGAGTTGTGGAGTGCACAATACAGATATTACGATGTAATGAGATGCCTGGAGATAATTATGATGATAAGAATTGGGAAAAATAATCTGGACAAGATAACAAGAGAAGAAGCATGTAATAACATAAGTGCGTTTTACAACGAGGCTTCAATATCAAAGTCATTGAGATCCACGTATGAATTCTTCTACCCAAGAACGACGATACATCCTGATCTAGCATACACAAGTAGAGTGGATGCGATTATGACACCTATGATAGCAATCAAAGGATTGAAACTATTCGAAAGATACTATGAAGAGTTCAATGAAAAATCAAATAAACTACACAGTATGTGTATGATATCAAATCAATTAAAGAATCCATCATTTTGAAGAGTTCAATGAAAAATCAAATATACTACACAGTATGTGTATGATATCAAATCAATTAAAGAATCCATCATTTTTAAGACATAAGAAAATGGTCACTACTGAAAAAGAAGTTGTACTAAAACTTACTAAAGAGGAAAAATACAAGAACACAGATTGGGAAATGCAGGAAGCAAGCAACATTATTAAGAGAGCAGCAAAAATGATTCATGGTGAAAGAGTGGTTATCTTTATTAGCTATGCAGGAGGGGGAGTATAACATAATCAACATAAAATCATGTGTGGTCAAGATGAGAGAAGGAGTGAAAAGAACTAAGACTCAAGTAAAATAATTATTAAATGTAAAACACATGATTATTATTAATTATATTATTTGTAAAAATATAAAAGCAGTATCTTTATATTAATTTGCTTGGCAGTACATTTGGCAAATGGAAAAAGAATGAAACGCAAATGCTAATTAATGCTGACATGTGTGGAATGGCATACAAAGAAATTCGAGGGAAAATTAGTAAATACACAACAACATTGATTAAACAGGTACTAGCCAAGTGTTTGATTGTTTATTATTACTAAGTATAAAAAGAGTGCAGTTGATTTATTTGATAATGAACAAAATTTACTGGATTTACTACTTTGTATTTGTCAGGTTATTTTATTAAATTAAATGGAAAGCTAAACTGTAGAAGCACTAGAGTAATCCTGACAGTGGTCCCCAACTGCAGTTAAAGGAAGTCTGGAACAGCAAGCACATACAGCCTTTCAAAAGTGTGTTACAGCTGGTAGGCATTGTTTACTTGATGTGCTTTTTGTTTAGGTGTAAAAATAGGGAGTTTTATTTGTTATAGCTTTCCTATCGTTCAATATTTAACAATTATTATTATTATTATGATTGTTAGGTTAACTCTCATGATGAAGGCAATGTTTACTAGATCTCATTTTTCTGTGTTATCAGATTGATTGCCCATTAGTAAATTCTCAGACAATGGACTAAGTTACAAAATTTATTTATTGCTGACCACATTGGTTGTTCACATGTATCAAGGGCTTACATGTATTTTTATATCTTTAGGGTTATTATATGTAGGGAAATATAATAAGCTGAAGCACCACAGTTGCTTTGCTGCCTTCTTATATTTTAACCACAATAATAACAAGAACAATCAATGCACTAAATTGTTAACAAATTACACACACATGTTCACTGAGATAACATTTCCATGCACTGAGTCTATCATTGGTAATTCCTTCGATGCCATCCAAGTGAAGCTGGATTAATTCACAAAGACCAACTATCCTCTAATGCATTGCTTCAGGTTGGGTTGATACCCATTGCACCATCAATCACTCTCAATCTAAATGAACAGTAGTTATCTGAGGCATTAAGTGTAGCTAATGCTATATTAATTAAGTTAAACAGTCAACTATTACACACAGAGAGAGAGGTGTTGGAGTCTGTCATACATTGAATGGTAAATAAACAGGAATTATGTTGAGCAAAAGCCTGATTTAAGTTAAATTTGATGTTGGTAAGATTCTACAAGAGTTAAAGGAGTTTAAAGGAAATTCTATTTAAATATCTACAATTTACCAACAACTTTAAATATGTAGAAAAACTACAACAATTAGTTAATGTATTGAATATCCGTGTAAATTGTACAATTGGAATGACTCCGAATTCTGTGAGAAAAAAACATGTATCATATTTGATTGGAAAATTAATGAGTGTTAATACATGTTGCCAACAAAAAGCATTATTTCATAATGGTGACTTAGTTAGATTTTCAAAGTCAGACTATACTTTTCAAAGAGGATATTTACCACAATTTCAAAATGAGGTTTTCAAAATCAAAAAATTGTTTTCCACAATTCCTGTTACGTATAAAATAAAGTCAATCAGTGATGGGGAAATAATTTCTGGAATTTTTATAACCATGAATTAACACGAGTTATTAGAAAACATTCATGAACTAGAATAGATTCGTATAAATATGGAAAGAATAAACAAACAGATCATTTAGTATGGAGAAATATTATAGTGAACAGGCAAGTGGTCGAAATTATTTCAGCAATACCAGTCAGAAAGGCTTTGGCATTGTGAAATCATTGGAATGCATTGCTATACCACTAGTAGTGAAAATGATACCACCATTGAAAAATGTTATTACTAATATTGGTGAAGGAATTTTGGATCAAGCAATTTCAGGTGAAAATGACATAGTCTCTGGTGATAATGTGAAAAAAGTGGTAAAATACAGAATTGGAAATGTTACAAAAAACACAGTAAACAAGCAATC
Source organism: Hofstenia miamia (assembly GCA_900660155.1). Classification (NCBI taxonomy): domain Eukaryota; kingdom Metazoa; phylum Xenacoelomorpha; order Acoela; family Hofsteniidae; genus Hofstenia; species Hofstenia miamia. The sequence goes on from CABFPE010000088.1 coordinate 1,409,816, forward strand.
TAAGAAACAACGTAAAGAAATTACTCAAAATGGTAATGGAATATTTACATCTGATAGAATAACAAAAACTATCAAAACACAGCATTGTGTTAAACAATTTTTAGTCAATGCACAAAGTAGGCATAAACGTGATAGTTTGAAACAAAAAATGCCTAGAATAAAAAAACTGATATCTTTAAAAACTTAGTATAAATAAAGTCATGAGTACCTTCACACTTTCGTGTTTGGACATTTTTGAATGAGATAAAGCTTTGTTAAACTTCAATGGTGGTAGCACACAAAAATATTTCCCAATATCAGGGTTTAATGGTCCAATGATTGAATTTAATTTTGGTATAAACTAACTTTGTTATACTTTTAGTGTACTAACTTTGGGAAGTACTTGGAAGATACACAGGGTTATGACAAAAGCGCACTTACTCAAGGATTATCATGATACTGTTTTTATGTTGGCTGACATATCTAAAGAAGAAAGGTTGCACAAAATCAAATTATTAAAGAAACGCAAGCAATTAATTGATGATGGAGTGAACAGGAAAAGGCTAAGAATCAGAAACAGATCATTGTTCTTAGATGGTAGGGTAGTTGCTATTGATGATTGACTTAAGTGCGTGGTGACCAAGTATAAAGAAAAAAGTAAGGTTTTTATTCCAAAGATTTTCCTGAGTAATGCTCAGTCCATTAGGTATAAGACTGATGAACTTTATGATATTGCTGACAGACATTTGATTTATTACTTATTACCAAGACTCATCTTGCTTTTAATTTCCTGATTTGGCAGTAAATATTCCTGGTTTTGCCATTGAGCACAATGATAGGACTAAGTCTGAGGTGAGCAAGACAGGAGGAGGAGTAATGATCTATATTCGTGACAACCCAAGAATTGTGTGGGACAAACAGCTTTTTTACGTTGACGATACCAATATAGAATGTCTCTAGAAGCCCGAGATTTATTAATGGTTATATAGTGGGAGTTGCTTATCATCCCTTTTGGGA
>CABFPE010000088.1:1415427-1427608 GCA_900660155.1 Hofstenia miamia
ATTGTCATTTAAAGGGCATAATGATGGAGCATTCTTCACCTAGTAACAGAAGAAGACGAGTGCAAAGGAAATCTCCTCAATCTGATTGCCATTTAAAGGGCATGAGGATGGAGACTACACCACAAAGATCACCCTCAACCAAATGTCATTTAAAGGGCATGTGGGTAAGAGAGGGCCATCGTCATGATACTGATAATCAGTTAAAGGGCGTGAGGTTGGAACAAAGATCAAGCTCTTCAATGGAACACTCCCCCACATCTAGCATAATTCGAAGTCAATTGAAGGGCTGAGAGTACAAAGCTATGCATATAGGTCCTCGTCTGCAATTAAAGGCAGCAGGTACTGAAATCTGTGGTTGATATGTTGACCCAGATATACAGGATATAAGTGAAGAATCAGAAATGGACACTTTGGAACAGCCATCAACTAGCTCATTTGCAATGACAACCCATAGTTCACAACCTTTCTCACATAGACAATCATACACTATGACAAAGTCGTCTAGATCAGAAGAACAAGAAAGCAGAATGACGAAAATTGGAAAAGATAAAATTCACCCATACTTCATTGTGAATAGGAAAATCCAATATAATTCCCAAGACAACTAATTACTGGAAACGAAGAGATTCTTACAACAAAATTTGTCAACAAAGGAAATGGAATTATCAGCAATCCCCATAGTAATTGATAAGCAAAATAGGCAAGTATGCAACACGATTACATCATATGCAAGAAATATGAAGGAGGATTTCAATCGACCATACTTCAAAAGTACGATTCATATAACGTTTGAGGAAACATTCATGCTAAAGGATGTTCAAAAGTTGATTAAAAACAAAACTAAGTTGATCAAAAAATGTAAACAAGTCAATCTGGATAGAGAGCACTTGATGGTGATATACTTTATTACGCAAGCAGAAATGACCTCTAGAAATCTTGAAGCAAATATAGAAGATTCATTGAAAATGGCTAAAGAATATAAAACAAAAGTGATAGTAATCACGAGATCTCAAAGAAAAGAAGAGATACCAGAGTTTTTACAGATGCTAGAAGAAAAATTGGAAAATGTTTTTATAATGGACAAAAGTGGTGAAACAATATCAGAGATGATTAACGTAGACTTGCAAATCAATACTATAGCACTGGCGGAAAGAGTGATGGTCGAGCCAAAAATAGCCATAGACATGTACTACCAAGTAAGGACAATGGAGATACTTGGAATAACAGAGCATCTAGAGGAAATAGGAAATCTGTATATAAAGTGCAGCATGAATCAGACTCCAGAGCACTAAAAAAACATTATGGATGTTTGGAAAGATATGAAAACAGAGAAACCAGTACATGAAGAGTGGCATATGATTGATATAAGATCGCCTATAAAAACCTATCACAAAACAGTGGAGATGGCACTATTGGAAATTAGAAAAGCATATGAAATGGATTCAAAATGAAACTTCAGAAATATGATTTTTGAAGAAATTAATGCACCACACATACGACACTGGTGTTGCTGATAAGAAGGAAAGAGAGAAAGAACATGGCGAAAAATAAAAAGTATGAGATAGCTGTAGCACTGATACCAGTCAACATAAAACAATGGATGTTACAATACGTGGAAATATTATCATTATCACTGACCAAGAAGGCACAACAGAAATTTGAGAAGTATTACACACATTTGTTAATGCAGCAACATACACTGGGCAGATCGAGTATTGTAGAACTTGCCAACAAAACTGGAATATGCCCTGCTGAAATAGACATATTGAATGATGAGGTGAAAAAGTTTATGTGGGGAGCTACTTTGAATATGAAATTAAGATTGCTAAAACAGCAACCTTGGATGACAACATGTAAGTTAATGAGAAGAGAAAGTGCCAGTACATTGGAAACAATTCAAGAAATAGCCGAAAATGAGATAAACAAGACTATCATGCAAATGGCTGTGTGGCTGGTAGCTGGTGCTTACCCGATGTGCTCTTAGTGTAATATCCTCTACCAGGCATCATCACCATTTGTCTACTGTTACCTTGTAACATTAGCTGTGTTATTGTGGGTAAGGATTTACTTGTTGTTGTTACTGCTTGACTAGTTTCTTCTGTTATCTAATGTAACCTCAATTAACTATTCACTTTTTAGGTGATGAAGCCATGCAGTAACCTCCGTAGCAATCTTCTAGTGGGCATCTGCCTGAAGTGGATCTCCACATCCAATTTCACCATTCCATCCGATGCTTGAGTGCCACTTCTCAGCTCAATCAAGATAGCTTATGTGTACCCTACATTAGCTCAGTGCTTACTCAAGACATGGCACAACTCGACATAATCTCTATTGTGCAAAAGTGTTATATCTATTTGCAACCTGAAACTGTTACTAATTGTTCATTCAATATTATATGTAACATAAATTCTATTTGAACAACTTCCTAACCTACATTTATAATTACTACATGTACGGTCATTATATCAGTTGATTATAGGTCATCAATTTAGATCTAAAACAATATTAAGATAATTCCTAAGGTTTGGTTATCCAACCATTTGTTGACAGTTAGTTATCCAATACATGTAAAAGAGTCGGCTAATCAAGAGAAAACCCCTACACCTAACTTAAGTGCACTTTCATGGTCTGGCACAGGGACCCTAGAATCATTCCCTGTGATGTATCCAGACCACTACTAAACACTGCTTGATTAGCTCGACATTGTATTAAATAATCAAACCATTAATAAGATGAAAAATAAAAATTCTGAATAAAATTCTTTATCAAATGCTTACAGTAAGTTTCAATGTATTTATATTATTTCAAAAGAAGTATCTGTTGATTAAATTTCAAACTTCTGCCAAGATGGCAGCGATAAAATAACATAAGCATCGTTTTGTCAAAAGTATTTTTATCGACAGATACAATTATCTTTTTATTGACACATATTTTATTCTTGGTTGCATTTTACAAATTAATCTGAAATCATAGCAACTAATTGATTGTAATATTTTTTAATCAACTCCTTTTCAATCTTAGTCTCTTCTGCGACGTTTGCAGCTTGCGTTATGTTGAGCACAGCTTGCTCTCCGTGTACCAGAGTGTCCACTTTTCGAATGTTGTGTTCTGGAATTCGGTCTGTTTTGTCATTTTTAGCACTGCTTCTCTCTCAGTTGTTATGGCGTTTTCGTATTTTAGGAAATGTGTTTCTCTGATGTCTTCCACTATTGGTGTTATTTCTCTTAGCTTGTTCATTTTCTTTGAGAAGATGTCGTAATATTTTTTATATAACTTTATTCCCTTAATGCCGATCATGAGCATCATTTGTGCGTCACTCTGCTTGTGTGTGCTAAGTCTTCTCTAATTTGGTTGTCAGGGTAAATGAACATGAAAACTTTTCTTAAACTTCGAGTATTCGCCACATCCTTATAGAAAAAACTGATGTTATTTCTTACTTCTTCTTCTGTGATTGTGTTGGGGTTGTTTTTATTTAATCTCATCATCATGACGATTTCGACCCTTTTCATGACGTTGTAGTATCAGTATCTCTTTTCCCATATATCAGTCCAGACTATATCGTTTACTCCAGAGAATAACATTATAGCTCTTTGGTTTTGTTCTTCGATTTCATTTCTAAGATCTTGTAGTTGTATGTTTATAGGTTTCCCATGTGTGTATAGCTGGTCTGGCGTTATTGTGCCTTCAATATAAACTCTTTCTTTGTTATCATTTTGTAGCAGTATGTTCTGCACGTTTTTCTGTGTTATCATGTTTCGGATTTCTGCTGTGCTTGCAAGTTTTCCTTTGATAATCTTTTTTGTTGTGAGCCATGGTTGGTATTTGAGCTGTTTCATCCATGTCTCGGATGTTGCTCCCCACATGTATTTCCTCATTGGCTCATCAAATATTGTGATTTTGCTGGGGCATATCCCCGTCTTGTTCGTGATGTTTACTGATGACATTTTTCCCAACGGATTTTCTTGCATGATTATTCTGCTCAATGTTTTTTCCATCGCTTGCACTGGTTTTTCTGCTCTGTTCAGTGACTCCAGTTTTCCAGTGTGACCTTTTAATAACCAGTTCTTTGTCTGTGTGTTAATCGGGGATATTGCAATTTCATATTTCTTTGATTTTGTTAACTTGTGGCGGATTTTTCACAAGATCGGAAGTTTTAGTTCCACATCTTCTGTTGTAAATATGGCTAATATCCATGCCATAGTTCTGTAGCGTATTTCTGGTGCGTTCTTTTCTTTGAATACCAATTGTTTGAAGTCTTTTTTCGTGTTTAATTCATAGGCTCAGTTTACTTCCATTAGCGCCATTTTGATTGACTTGTGGAACTTTCAGGATGGTGCATCGATTCTTATCTTTAGCCAGCCTTCTTCTACTTTTTGTCATAACTTCATGTTTTTCTAAATCATTTGAATTTGTTGTAGATGTTCCTGACATTGCGTGAGGCTGCACTTTATAAACAGTGTGTTTGCTTTCTCAATTCCTTCCATGTCCATTGTCAACTCTATAGTTTTCATTTGCCTGTAAAGATTGATTGCTATGCATGGGTCTACCATGATTCAGCAGATCTGTAAATCCAGGCATATCAGCTCTGGGATCATTGTATTCCTATCTGTCTTCTTCCATGGGAAGATGTTTTCACCTAAATTGCATGCGTTTTCTAAGTGCTCAGGAATCTCATCTTGTGTAGTTATTGTTATTAGTACAACTCTGACGTTTTGTACTCTTGCCATCCTTGTTGTATCGTCCACTTTCTTTTCCAACGTTTTCATGTATTCTTTCTGTTTTAGAATGTGTATAATTGTGAGGTTGTCTGCATCCATATTAACTTCTGGTATCTCTGTGATTTTATCTTTATATGCCATTATTGCTTGGGCTGTATCTAGTGTAAATGTGTCATCAAATATGACGTGCACCCTACTGCGCATGTATGGCCTCTCTAACATTTCGTTCATCTCCTGTGGATAACTGATAATGACGTTGACTTTTGGCCTATTATTGGCATTGAGCATGATTGGTAAAAATTTTCCTTCAACTCTCACGATTTTCTGTATATGGATCTTTGTTTCCAGTGACAACTTTGCGAATGCATTGTAGCACATCTTTGAGGTTCCCATAAAATAAGGATGTAATGTTTCCCCATCTATTTTTGACATTTGTTTTTCTCTTTCTTTTGATCTAACTGTTCTTTCTGATGTTGTCTCTGAGGAGGCGTGTAGCTGGGTCATCCTTAATGGTTGTCTACTGGTGCTCGGTTCACAGTCTGAAGGCTGCTTCGCCCTTGAATCTGCTTGCAGTTACTCCTATCAGCACTTGACCAGCTGTGGTTCTGGATGAGATAACGTCAGCCTTGAATTGCTTTCATATCTCCATGGTTCTTCCACCACTTACACCTTCCTCTGGAACTCCGTGTGTCTCACTGCCCTTGAATCGGCATTGTGGACTGTGGGAAGGAAAGTTGTGCTGCACACCAGTTTTCTGCATGCCCTTGAATAGGCGGTGCAGATCCCTGGTGGGAGAGGCTTTTTGTCCGTTTCTCTCTCTGCCCTTGAATCGGCCTTGAGGACTACTAGGACGCTGTCTCACTCTACGTCATCTATTCATTGGCTCTTCATTCTCATCCCTTCTGCCTTTCATTCGACTTCCGGTTTGAGAACTTCTTCATATCCTCCTCCTCCTGTTTGTTGTTGAGAGTCCCTCTGTCTGCTGGGCTCTGCGCACTCTCTTCTTCATTGGTGGGTGCATCATTTCCTTCTAGTTTCCTAAATGCAGTTAATAAATTTATATCCCATGTCTCAGGGTCATATATAGGTTTATTTCTCACTGCCCTCTGAGGCAGTATTCTTCTGCTCAGGTCATCCTCCGTGGTTTCCGGTGTGTATTCATCATCGAATTCTTCTTCATGTACACTATCTAAATCATACATATCATATACGACCTTGTTGCTGTTAATTCGGCATATTTTAAATTCAGCGTTGTCATCTATTTTTGTTTCTTCAATGTCTGCTGTTGCTCTCTTCAGGTTTTGAAAATGTAAAAGTCTTTTGTTATCTAACATGTATTCATTGTTCGGTAGTGTTTGTGTTATCATGTGGGGGCTGGACCATACTGTTTTCAACTTCCGGACTTGGTTTGTGTCTACTAGTTTAATCAGTGTGAATGCATATACCTTATCGCCTACCTTATGTGCGTGACCATAGATTTTTTAATTATAATTGCTTTGTTGTCTCACTGCGGACTTCTTTATGTTGTGACACATCATTTCATGAATTCCTGTGATCTGATTTCTTAGTTGTTGTATGTATGCATTATCCAATTTCCCACTGTAATTGGTATACTGCATTGAGAGTGGGGTTGTTGCCTCTCTCCTGAACATGGCTTTGAATGGTGATACTCCAGTTGTTGCATGTACCGAGGTGTTGTAATAGTATTCGATCATTTTGATAACCTCTCTCCATTTATTTCCTCCTATTTGTGTTGTAGCCACTCTAATCAGCTTAATCAATGTTCGGTTAAGTTGCTCCACCACTCCGTTTGCCTGAGGGTGATAGGCGGTTGTCCGTTCGCTTGTGATTTCCAATAATTTTGCCATTTCTTGGAAAAGTCCACTTTCGAATTGAGGCCCTTTATCTGTTATGATCGTCTCCATTGGTCCCAGTCTCAATATCCATTCTTTTAAAACTAGCTCAGCTGTGGTTTCTGCTGTGGTGTTTTGCATCAGGACCATTCTCGCATATTTGGTGAAGTTGTCCACCATCACCAGTAGGTACTGATAACCTTCGGCGTCTTTTGATAGCATCTCCAGATCTATGTGAACTATTTCATTGGGTTGTGTTGCGATGATTTTCTCTAGTGGTGCTCATTGTGTTGGGAAATGCTGTTTGTTGTTTAGGAGGCATGTCGTGCATTTGTTAATGATGTCTTCCACAACTTTCCTGATGGCTGTTGTTATGAAACGAGTGTTAAATGTTTTCTGTGTCTGTGTTATTCCTAAGTGGCCCTTCTCATGGATCTTCTGTATTAGTTCCCTCTTGAAGTAATCTGGTATCACAATTTGGTTATTTCTGGCTTCAACGTATAGCAGTCCATTCTTGTTGATCTTCCACTTGTAATGTTCATAATATCCTGCTGTTATTTTAGATAGTGTTGTTCGTGGCTCTTTAATCTTCTTCATAATCTCACTTAGGACTATATCGTCTTTTTGTTTGTCCACTATCTCTTGTTCTGTTATTTCCTCTCTTATGAGTATTGGTAGCACTGCTTGACCCTTCTTATCAACATTTATCTCTGGTAGCCCCTCGTATTCAGTGTGCAGCAGGAACTGAAATTGTTTCTTTTCTCCATCTGTTTTTGTTGCATCTCTTTGGTACTCTGGGAGTGATGTCCAGAAATCCGCGTTGTTGTGTAATGTGCCTTTTCTGTGTTTGATTGTAAATGTGAATTCATTTAGATACTCGATCCACTGGGACACTATTCCGGATTTGTCTCCCAAAATTTTTTCAACCAGGCCAGACCTATGTTATCTGTTTGTACTCTAAACTCCCTTCCTATGAGGAAGTGTCGAAATTTTTTGATGCTTTCAATCAGTGCAAGCATTTCTACTTTGGTGGAGCCGTAGTTCTCTTTGCTGGCCCTTAGCTTGTGGCTGAAGAACTGGATGGGTACTTCTTTCCCATTTCTTATTTGGCCCAATGTTGCTCCAATTGCCACCTTACTTGTGTTGCAATCTAATATAAATTTCTCATTGTAATCAGGTGTGTTGAGGGAAGGTAATTTCGCGAGCTCTTCCTTGATGTTTTCAATTTCCTCCTGTTCTTGCCACGTCCATACAAATGGAACTGCCTTCCTCATCAATTGGGTCATCTTTGCCATTTTTCCAGCTATGTTTGGGATGAAGGTTCCATAGTAATTGAAAAATCCCATGATTCTCTGTATATCCTTTTTATTATTTGGTTTCTCTATCTTCTGGATCATCTCTCTGGCATTGTCCTTCATGCATATCCTCCCTTTTTCTATCATTCTTCCGAGGAACACTATCTTTTCCTTCAGGATGTTGCACTTATTGCCGTTAATTTGGAGTCCCGCATTTTCCAAAATCATTAGTGTCCTTTCCAATTTTTCCAGATGTTCTTGGACTGTGCCGCTTGTGACTATGATGTCATCTATATAGGAGGTGGAGCCGTAGTTCTCTTTGCTGGCCCTTAGCTTGTGGCTAAAGAACTGGATGGGTACTTCTTTCCCATTTCTTATTTGGCCCAATGTTGCTCCAATTGCCACCTTACTTGTGTTGCAATCTAATATAAATTTCTCATTGTAATCAGGTGTGTTGAGGGAAGGTAATTTCGCGAGCTCTTCCTTGATGTTGTCAAGTTCCTCCTGTTCTTTCNTTGTGTTTTTCGCCTACTGCCTGACCAACACTTATCTCTCTGTAATTGAATATACATTTATGCTTTTCTAGAAGTGTTCTTAATTGCATGATATCTCATTCTTCTAGATGTTGATAATCTTCATCATTTATCTCAGGTATCCTGTGTGTATCTTCCTCTTCTGCTTTCATCCCAATGCCCTTGAGTCGGCTTTTGAGAGTACTTGCAACTTCAATGGTTTTCCTCCACTCCCCCTTGAGTCAGCCATGTGGATTACTATCCGCTTTCCTTTGCAAGTCCTTGAGTCAACCATGCAAATTACTTGCTCCATCGTCATCTTCCATTACCTTCCAAATGAGTCTGATGTTGGTTCTAATGTATTTTCCATATATTCTTATCTGGGATCTTTTCACGTTCTGGTTAGTAGCATTGAGTATTGGTACCCTTCCTTTTCCGTTTTTTATCGTACAAACGCTAGACGGCATCAAAACTTGTTTGGTGTTAATGCCTTTATTGTCATATTGTGATATTGTCTTCTGTCTCGATTGTGTGCATTTTCCACTGATGTGGCTGTAGATGAATGTCTTCTTGCAGTTGAAATATAATTGTTCTCTGTTTTTCCTGTTCCTCTTCGATTTCCATTTCCTCTGCTTTCACCTTTATTGTTTTGTTCACGTAGTTAATGACACAACTGTTTTTTGTCAGAAAATCATTTCCTAGTATGACTTCGTATGGTAATGTGTTGTTGTGTGTATCCACCACCACCAAAGGTTGTTTGAACGTCATGTTCACAATTCTCATTTGTGCAATGTTTATCATTCCCTTTGTGTCAATATAATCCCCTGACGCATTAATTAGTCTCTTGTTACAATTCTTTATATCTTCTCATTGGAATCCCAGTTTTGTAGTGCATTCATCAGTAATTATAGATGTTGCTGCTCCAGTATCAATTGTCGCTTTTGTCATCACTCCATTAATGGTTATTGTTATTGTATTCATCATGTCGAGGTTCATTAGGATCATTATCACTGCACAGTTGTTATGAGTCGGCGCTCTACTTAGTTTTCTGACTCCTCGTCAGTTGGTGCTGCTTCGTCCATTTCGTCTTCCATTTGTAGTACGTCCTCTTCATCATAGTATGCTTCTTCGTCACCAATGACGTTTATTTGCTTTGGGCAGTCCGGTTTTTTGTGTCCTTTCTGTCCGCAACAGTAGCATTTAACATCCTTTTCTTTTACTTTCCTCATTTTGCCATCCTTTCCCTTTACTTTTATTATTTTTTCTTGTTTTGCTTCAGAGTAGTTTTTATTGCGGGTGCACGACTTAAAGTTGCTTTTCCATGTTGGTGCATCTCTGTACCATGTGGCTTTCTCGTATATCCATGCATTGTTCTCAATAGTGGCTTGTATATTGACAGCCTTCCTGATCATTCTTTCTAATTTGTCATCAATGTTGCATTTAATTTCGAATTGTGTTTTGATGCTTTCTGGCATACCCTTGCAGATATGCGAGAACAAGTCGTATTTCGAATAGCTGTTTCCTCTAGAGCTAAGCATCAAGAGCCGCTCGACTTGTTGCATGTAGTTTCAGATGTCGTCAGTTTTTCTCATTTTTGTTGCGTTCAAGATAATTTGGTACTGGTTCTTGAAACTTTCATTTTCATAGTAATTAATGAAGTCTCCTATTAGCAGTTGATAATCCCTTTTTGTCTCTGCATCCAATAACAGATAGTGTTGAGATGCTGCTCTGGTTAGGTATAGTGGGAGTCTCGCCGCTGCTGCTTGTTGGCTCACTTTCCTTTCCGCCATTGTTAATTCGAACATTTGAAGCCACTCGGCAAATGTGGGATTATAACCATCTACTTTCCCATTAAATTTGGGTAGTGTTGCTTTGCATGGAATTGTATCATTGGCTGTTAATTGCAGTAGAATCGAATTCTCATATTTCGGTTTTCTATGATTTGTTCGTATGTCCTCCTCCTGCAGTTGTGTGGTCACTGCTTTCTTGATCTCATTTATTATTTTTTGTTTTTCAACGTCAGAATCTTCATCTGATTCTTTGAATGCTACCTCCTTTCAGATCAGCATATGTGGTGCCTGTAGTTCGCTGTCTTTTCTGGCTTGGAATTCGATTTCGTGAGATTGCATGTCGTTTCTATTCTCTTCTTCTGTTAAGCGTAGCAGTCTCAATTTGTCTTTGAGTTGTTCCAATTCTCCTGCCTGTAGGTCATTGTCTTCAATTAACTGTCTGTTTGTTCTTTCTAGTTCCTGGTTTTTCTCTTGCCATCACTGGTTTTCTTCTAGAAACCTTTTGTTGGACTCCGACAGTTGGTGAGTCAAGATTTTAATTTCGTTTTGAAATAACTGATTTTGTTCTTCTAATCGCATTTCCATGTTTACTCTGATTTCACTCAATATTGATTCGTTTTGTCATTCCATTTCTTTGACCTTCTCAGTCAATTGTTCTACTTGCTGCCTTAAGGTTTCCTCATTCTCTTGACTCTTTTTTAACAACACCATTATATCTAGTGGGTTTGTGTCTATGGGGTTCGTCTCTGGGGGTGAACTAAAGGATTGTAGTTCTGTATCTGTGGCGTCTGTTGCTGAATTCTCACCAAAGTATGGCAATGATCGAATTGTTCTGGGAGTTACTGCTTTGATTGCAGTTTTCTTTGCGCTTCCTTTTCTGGTTTTTGTCATATTTTCTTCTGGTTAGTAGTGGCTTTCCCATCTCCAGGATGCGATTCCAGGATCTCTGTGAAGTGCCTTTGTTTGGTTGGGGGTATCTCTCTTCATTTCATTAGTAGTTGATTTTGTTCCTCTAGCCGCATTTCCATATTCACTCATAGCTTATGATGTCGCTTTGCGGGTGGTTTGACTGAATGTTTCTTCTGCAGGTTTGCTGTTCTTGGCTGTCATGGTCGCCATGTAATATCCTCTTCCTTAACATGATCATTACATCCAATGGGTTTGTGTCTAGGGGGTTTGTTTCTGGGGGTGAACTGAGGGACTGTAATTCCATGTCCTTTGCTGAGTTCTCGCTAAAATATGGCAATGATCATATTGTTCTGGGAGTTACTGCCTTGACTGCAGTTTTCTTCATGCTTCCTTTTTTTCCTTTTGTCATTTTTTCTTCTGGTTTGTAGTGGCTTTCCTATCTCTAGGTTGCGATTCCAGGATCCCAGTGAAGTGCTTTTGTTTGGTTTGGGGTATCTCTCTCTCTCTTACTGATTGTTAGTTCATGTAACAATTTGCTGCTTTTGTACTTTCACTTATAACTTTTGTCGTCATCTTGCGGGTGGTTTAACTGAATGTGTCTTATTTATATTTGCTGTTCTTGGCTGTCAAGGTCGCCATGTAATATCCTCTACCAGGCATTATCACTGTTTATCTACTGTTACCTTGTAACATTAGCTGTGTTATTGCGTGTAAGGATTTACTTGTTGTTACTGCTTGACTAGTTTCTTGTTTTATCTTATGTAACCTTAATTAACTGTTCACTTTTTAGGTGACGATGCCATGTGGTAACCTCCATAGCAATCTTCTAGTGGGCATCTGCCCGAAGTGGATCTCCACATCCAATTTCACCATTCCATCCAATGCTTGAGTGCCACTTCTCAGCTCAATCAAGATAGCCTATGTGTACCATACATTAGCTCAGTGCTTACTCAAGACATGGCACAACTCGACTTAATCTCTATTGTGTAAAAGTGTTATATCCATTTGCAACCTGAAACTGTTACTAGTTGTTCATTCAATATTACATGTAGCCATTACCAAAATATATTGGCTTAGTTAAATAAATTCTACTCAAACAACTTC
>CABFPE010000088.1:1454262-1471778 GCA_900660155.1 Hofstenia miamia
ATATATATATATATATATCTATATATATATACATATATATATATATATATAAGGAAACTACCTCATAATATGCGTGTGCTTCATGCATTAGTCCAGTATTTACATTGCACTCGAAGGGATACCTTGCACAGCCAGTTCTGAAAGTTTCATCATCAGGGTTCCGCCCTTCGCAAAAAATATCATCATCACAAAGTTTATCTAATGGAATGCATTTGTTTGTTCCGCTACATGCAGCACAGTTGTGTGAAATGCAAAGAATATTCTCATCTGTGTCATCAATTAGTAAGTCTGTGCTGCAATTGTCCTCCATGTCACAAAGTTGCTCTTTGGTAAAACAGCGCTTTGAAGTACTAAGTTAGAAATTACCCTTTTCATTTCACTGAATACATCAAATTACCATTATTAAGTTGGACTAAAATTTATATGTAGGGTCGCTTCATTACTTAAAATATTGTATGCAAATTCAATTTATTTGGTTAATTTGATGTTCAATATCACAAAAATTTAAACATTTAAATAAAATATAAATTGAAGTATAAAGGATTTTCCTTTAAATTTTTAAGGGAATTAATTTTGTGTAAGAATGGTTGTGTTCTTTAATATCACTCAATGAACATAGTTTGCTTGGCATTGTATTTTGTGTGGGAATTTTAACTTTTTGTCTACGCAAGACAACATAATGTGTGGGACATAAACCCCGCGTACCAAAATTTACTATTTTTCCTTAGATAAAAGAAATCTAATCGTAATATTATGTTCTATATTTTCAAATTCAAAACAATCAGTAAGCGGATTATTCCTATTTATGCAATGTAAATAAAGGAAGTAAGATCCTATGAGTTATTAATATGAATGCGAACTTTCAACATCTTTAGAGAAAAATAACTTATACAAAATAGTTTCTATTAATTTGCTACACAATTATATTAATCAATTTTAGCCATAAAGTCTAAATGTCACCACGAAAAATGTCATTGAGAATGTTTGGACGATGACAAGAGGAAGCCACATTTGTGAAATTAAGCAAAGCGTAATGAAAGAGTGCAAGGGCGAAGAAAGGCTCCAGTATCTAACAGATCTTATTGAAAAACAAAAATTAAACCTCTTAACTTAATGAAAACCATTTCATTCTAATGATGTTTCTTTATTATTCTTTTTATAAATAAAGTCTATATTCTATTATTCAATGTGAAACATTTTCAATTATTGTTGGCATAGTTGAATAAAATAAATTTTTTTGTTCAGCATTTATCTAAATTTCAATAATGAAACAATATATTCCCATGGATTTTAATCAAGTATTACTGATTTCTAAAAGTTAGTTTTTTCGTCAAAGTTTACCAATTCAAGTACTTTATTAATATGGGATGTTAAGAATTTTTTTCGAATTTCGATTTTCCTCGCGTGGTTTTGGGTAACTAGGGTAGAAAAAAATACTCACCCAAAATTTCAGCCACATTGGTCAATATTGACGAGTGAAAATGACTGAAATTTTTGAGAAAATGCGAAAATACCAAAAATTAAAAAATGTTTGTTTCATTAAATTACTACTATGAAGGTAAAATAAGTAGGAATTTTTAAGGTTATTCAGATCATGCAAATCTATTATTATCTCTTGAGAACTCTTTTAATTTTACCATATCAATCTCAATCAGACGAAAAATCGCCAAAACATTGAATTTGAATATCTTTTCAACAATATGATTTCTCATTGAACAGAAAATTTCATTTGCATGTCCTTGAGGCACAAGATTATGTTTTTGCACAAATCTTCATCAATGAATGAGCAAGCCCAAATCAATAGATGTGTCAATGTAAAATGCTATCAATATTGTTGACAGGCTTGGTTAGAATTGTTAAACAATGTGGAATATGCAATTTGTTACTTAAAAGAAACTCTAGTAGCAAACTATATATATATATATATATATATAATTATTATAAGAGGCGCTTTTTGGATTTTTTAAAGAATTTTTTTAAAACTGTTTTATTAATATTTATATGATTTACAGATAAAATTAATATAGTATTTAAATTTGGATGTATTTATATCATTATTTGTTAAACATTTTAGCTGAAAAAACTAAAAACATTAATTAAATATTAGCACATTTTCAAATTTTGGCTGTTTGCTCTGTTTGCCTTCAATGAAAAGGATTAATTAATAAAGTAATTACAATTAAGTGTCAAAGTGGCGTTTGCTTCATCATCATAGATGGCAGGTTACTATTTACAAGTATATATACTGACAAGTAAATTACTAGTAATGTTTCTAAAAACTAATTTGAGGTTACCTCTTCAGGTTACTGGGGATTAGTAGTGCTTGGCAGTAAACGGAAAAAAGAACCGAAACCGCGGTTTTTTAAGAAACCGAACTGAAGTGGAATTTTGAAACTGGAAAGTTTCGGATTTGAGATTAGGCCCTAAGCCCTTGTCGTCTCCAACTCTGGCCCAAATGCCTCTCCCAAAAATTCAAAATAAAACAAGAAATAGCTTGCTATCGTATAAACTGTACTACTACAGTAAGTGAAATAATATTCGTAAAACTACGAAAATAAGATGAGGATATCTGCGATGATGGTATGGTCTGCTAAATCAAAAAAAACGAACCGAAACCGTGGTTTTTTTAAAAAACCAAACCGAATCGACATCAAAATTATCGAATCCCCCGAACCCTAGCGATTAGTAATAACACATCTTTTCAAGTGAACCATGAGTTCATGAGTTAATATTTCTATGTAGTAGTATGCAATCAAACAATATTATATTGCTTCTCCACTTTTGCAGTCATACAATGAGCTACTATATACTGAAAGGGAAATCTCCCAATAATTATTAGATATTTAGGACATCCAAGTACTTATTAGGTTACCGCAGTTACTAGTAGACTATTGATCAGTTAATAATAAGTTACTTGTAATCTAGATTACCACAATTTGCCAACTCTATCCATCAAAAATATTAAATGCGGTTTCCTTTTTATGACACATTTCATTTGTCTCGACATATTTTTAATAGGTGTGGATATCTGCTGACCTAAAATATGTCGACGCTCAGCCGGCTGGCGCCTAGCTTTAGAATGAGAATTTTCGGCTCAGCGTTGCTTTGTTGAGCTCCTTCGAAAATTACATAAACAAAGCGCCTTTTGTAAGTATATATATATATATATATATATATATATATATATATATATATATATAATAGTACACCCACATAAAAACTTGGCATTGTTTTTTAGGTAAAGCAAAATTGCCTTAGGATTTTTATTATTATGCACAGGTCAGCAAAGTAAAACAATCACATATTTCTTAAAAAACAATTTGATTTTTACCTAATTATACTTGGCCATAATTTGAATGATAAACATGTAAATAATAAAATTTTATATATTATATTATTTTTTTTTGAAACAGTCATATCTGTATAGTTTGATATGCTATATGATCACCAAATATTTATAAACCTTAACAAATTTAGGCATATATATTTTTTACAACTAATCATAATACAATTTGTACTCAAGAAAGTATATATTCAATATGTATAAAAAACTCACACGCATGTCAATAGTGGTTTTGGGCAAGTAAATGCGATGTATTCAAACTCAATGCACCTCTCATTGTAGAATTTGTTTTGATCAATTTTTTGAATTCCACTTAGAAGAGCATACCCCAAAGGGCATCTGCATTGAGTAAGGCAATCACTTCTTACTTCACAATACTTTGATGTATTTCCACATAGATGTTCAATGCAATTAAGCTCTGGACATCCACCACAAAGTTGTTCATCTTCACTACCAGGACAATCAATTGCACCATTGCATACTTTATAAGTAGCCACACAAAATCTACTGGAATTTTGGCATCTTAAGCAATTTATTTCATTACAAGAAAGAACACTTTCATCATCACCTTTTGGACAATCCTCAATTCCATCATTAACACTGAGTAAGGAAATGCATTTTGAGGTGGTTTGCGCGCTACTAAGAAAAAATTTGAGAGCGTTTAATACTTTGAAGTTAAGAAATGTGCAATGAATATGCGCTTAAGTATT
The DNA here is from genome assembly GCA_900660155.1 of Hofstenia miamia. NCBI lineage: Eukaryota > Metazoa > Xenacoelomorpha > Acoela > Hofsteniidae > Hofstenia > Hofstenia miamia. Next base: position 1,458,316 of record CABFPE010000088.1, read on the forward strand.
TTAAAAGTTACATCCTCAAAGTAAAATTTATGAATAGTTATGGATAGTACTGACAAACCATTCTTGAAATTATTGATAGTATGCCGAGAATAATTTGTTCAAATAATTCTCTATCATAATATTTGCTGTGAAACAGCAACAACACTAAGTCATCGTTTTGATAGTATTTAATGCAATGACTTCAGAAAAATTTAACTCGAATGTCAAAATATCATATTTTGATCCTGTATATTTTTAAGCAGAACTTTAAGACATATTAAATTTTTGTGCTCAGTTATTAATGCATAGTTATTAAATAATAATTCCGTTTCCAACCTTTTATGCGTTTTATGAATTTGATAAAAAAAAAGAAAGAGTAAATGAAAACAATAATCATTAAGATATTGCAATAGCTATATTTGCACCAATGAGAGAAAAAAGCAAAACTGATAATAGCTTTTGCTTAAATTGCTACAATATTTTAACTATAATACTGAAAATTTATCATTGGGCTCTAAGGAGCATGCCATTTTTAACACACTGTAAATCGTGTCAGGTATAATAACTATTGGTGAATATATTCTCCATAGCTAATGCTTGAAATCTGTAACTACTTCATTTCAAATTTATTTCAAGCTCATGGCAATAATTTGGCTTAATGTTTGGTTTTAAGCCTACATAGATTAACTGGCAGTTTGGAGTAACTAAAAAAATAAAAAGAAAATCCTTGTAATTATGAATTCAACCTCTAAACAATAACATTTCACAGTGAAGAATTAGCTTTGGAATTTTAAGCACAGATTTAAATTTAGTACTTACCTCGACTTGCTGCATTCATATTCATCTTGTGAGCATGAATTATCACAATTGTAACCCTCTTCTATTGTGCAAGCTTGAACAACATGTATAAGAAAACTCAACAAACAGATAGAACTCGTCTTCATTGCTGAAATTAGTTTAAGAATATATTTTCTCTATTAAATTAACCAATAGCAAACTGCTTAGTTATTCAAGATTATCTAGGCAGTAATATAACATTGTGAATCATTAAAAAATATTATTAGCAAAATCAATCTTATAAGGTGTTCTTTTTGAAACATATTGCTCTAAAACATTTCTCAATAGGAAAAGAGGTATACAATTTCCATGAATCAATCGTTTACATCTCATGGTTGGTCAGATGCAAAATTTGTTCAAAAAATTGACAATTCTACAACTGCATTTTCTGAAACCAAAAAGCACGTGGAATTTGAATGTGAGTTCACTTAATTGTAAAATTCTGTCATTTTTTGCAAATCAAATGGCGGATATTTTGAAAAACAGGCATTTGTTCACATTAATTGAAGTGTTATCTCTATGTTAATTTCATAAACTGTATTTTACCTCATGAGTTTTCATCCCTCGTCAGCTTATATAAAATTTGATCTAAGTAAATATTGATTATTATGATTTTGGGAATTCACTAAATTTGACGAAGTTTAGAGTGAGAAATTTATTTGCTTAAAAAATCCTGTTTTATATAGAATTTCCCTTTAATTGAAATCAAAGTAAAATATAATATTTTCCAACTTTATAACCATGGCCTGATGCTATTCGTCAAGTTGTTGTGCTTCCAAAAACTAGAAGAAAAACCATGGTAATTTGCACAGATTTTACCTATATTCTTTGTCTAGATAAGCACTTAAAGCTTCCTCATTAACATCTAAAATGTTATTATATACTCTTCCTTATAAAGCACAGTTGGAAGTCAACTTAGATCCAAAATGTACATTGTTAATAATTCTATGTACCAATACTTATTATTTTTGGTTTAATTCGTATCCTTCTTGTAAATACTGAATGGTAGAAAATTTTAATTGCGCTTCAAATTAATATGTTGATTTACATTAGACCGTTTGTGCAATTTTCGTATAGCAATTAAGTTTTAATGCATTTTAGATCAATTTTTTGTGCTGATTATGAATCTAACAATATTTTTTAAATTTCATGACACATCTAATCATATTGATGATTTGCTCCTTCTTTATCGAATTAGTGATTTGACCTATTATTGTATTATTATATTTTCTTGAGAATGCATAGATTATATGAGCGAATAAAATGCAAATTGCCCCAAAATCTAACAAACATTTCCCTTGATGAAAGGCAGCATTACAATGCGTACTGCTCCACCATGCAGAAAGATTTGGTGACGGCAAAAAATGCAGACCAATTTAAAGCAATTGCTAAAAATAATTTTTATGCCATGTATTAAGATAGCACTCGAAATCAGTTTTCGTACGCCATCGCGCGACAGAAATATTTCGTGTAATGGAAGATTACAAAGTATCGTCAGCAGTAACACACTTGGAATAGCTGAATTCACTGATTCATTAATTGCAAGTGTATAGGGTACTGAATAGCAGCTAAAACAAATTCCTTAACGGGAAAATTAGTTTGGTTATTTCGTGCTCAAATGTGGTTATCCAATACACATTTTTGGTTTCATTAACAGTTAAATAACGTTGATTTTGTGACATAAAGCGTTGCACTGACATTGCTGGAAAGTTTAATTTAAAACGAACTGATAGTGCGAACGTGATAATTGATAATGACCGAGGCAGCAAAGTTGAATTTGAAACATTTATAACTGTAAAAAAAACAATACATGTATACTCTTCATTATAAAAGTTGGCCGGTTTTCACTTTGACCAGACAAATTTTGATGTTGCGTTGTCGACGTCTTAATTAAATACTTGCCGCATTGCTCGCTTTTGTTAGCAAAATAGCCAATTGCTCTTTTGTCTTTTACCATTTAAAGTAACGTTCAACATTGTGCTTAAAACTTATGGACATAAACAAACATCTCTGGAAACAAGAAAAAAGATTATTCGGAAATACCTCAAGTAAAAACATTTCTTAACATTTACTTGTGCTCTTGCGTACAGTACAGCGTATTATTTCTATTTATAAAAAAGAGGGACAATGTGAAGCCAAGAAACGAAATGGCAGGCCACAAAATTCAACGGAAAAAATCAAGCAAAAGGTTGCGACAGTTAGCGGTTATGTGCCCAAAACTCAGTTCTGGCAACCTGAAACTTTGTTGGACAAACGGCCACAAATATGCCACATCAAGCATCCACAGAATACTTCAAAAATATGGACTTTTTAGACGTCATGCTGCTGAAACCCGCTTCTCACAAAAGACCACAAATTGAAGAGATTTAGGTGGTGTAGACAGAAACGCAAGAACACAGTTTCTGACAGGAGGAAAGTTGTATTTACAGATGAATCCGGAATTGAACTTCGTTCGGGTAGTGTTCACTTTGTTCGCAGACCAAAAAGTGTTTTCCAACGCTACAGTCCGAAATATCTGTCTTGAAACGTTTCAGGAAGAGTCTGATGGTATTTGATACCATTTGGAATTCCGAACTCTGAATTTTAGTCAGAGTTGAAGGAACTATGAATAGTTTGCAGTACATTCACATTTTACAACAACACGTTTTCTCACAATAGGAAGAAAGTCAAATCTTAAAGCAGAACAATGCCCTTTGCCATGTTTCGGAGGAAGTTATGCAGTTCTTGGAAGAAAATGGAATCGCTATTCTTCCAGAGTGGCTACCACATTCGCCGGATCTAAATGTCATTGAAAATCTGTGCGAGCAACTGAAGAGACGCTTGGAAGGTCAACACATTGGTATCTTGGACGAACTTTGGCAGAAAACCGAACAAGAATTTTACAGTATTTCGGACGATTATATTGCCACACTTTTTGATTCGATAGCAAGACGTATCGCAAAAGTTATTGAAGCAAAGGGAAACTTAACCAAATACTAGAGACTATTGTCGTGTTATCTTTGTAAACAAACTTATCAAAATTTATTTTTTGTTTCACCAAAAACGTTTCCCTCACTGTTACAACTCCAAAAATATGAGGCGCCAACTATTATTATTAAAGGTGTATGTCAACACGTTTTAAGTGAATATAACAGTTTATCATTAATTGGCTAAACTACTACAAAGCTAGCTATAGGTATAAAATAGAGCGCTTAAGGTTCTGCAGACATACCTGATTTGCACAGACTCATAACAATAATGCATATACAGCAAAGCAAATATACATACATATGACAATAGGTGTAGTTATGAATATCATTTACAAACATAGATCAGCTAGTATTGATAATATTTTTGGTTAACGGTATATTTTTGGTTAAAATTGAATAATTTTTTCCAATGACAAAATGAATTTTGAAATTCACATGCATGAAACAGCGGCAGTTTTTTACACTCTCATTTTGAAGCGCCATACAACGGCTTTTACTTGACATTCTCACTGAATGTAAATATTAATTGAAATTATTCATTGCGAATTAAAACGTATTAGCAAAGACACTATTGCAAAATTTCAATTTGATAAACCGGCAGATATTCTTATTGGATAATTTCAATGATTTCAATTAAATCTCATACTTGCTGATCAATAATTTTTTACTCAAACTAACCCAAAGCATAGACATTCCTTTACGATTTGCATGACTTCAATTAAGTCTAGTGATTTGGTCTATCTATATTCATATATATATATATATATATATATCATTACGAAATTACTGATTTCACAATTCATGGCATAATCAAAGGAAATTGTAAGAAATCTACATTCAAATGCTTGAAAATTAGTTTTATGCAAATATTCATTTAAAGTAGACTTGTTATTACAAAAAAATGACGCGAATCTATCTAAGCAATTTTTATTTTGAATTTAAGCAATCTGTTCTGTGTTACGTTTTTGTTGGATATCATAAATATTTAAATGAAATGAGCAATTAATATGAAACTAGTTAATATTGCATTAGTATTACGTATACTTTGGATATGTCTTAAACATAACCAATAGATGTTTCCCTGTCTTACGACTTCCAAATTTCCTAATTATCTTGAAGAAATATTTTTAGAAATTTTAAAAAACGAGCGTTAGTCAGTTTAAAATGGCACAAGGCTGCTTCTGTTAATATGCAAACATGAAAGAAATCACTAAAACATATATTACACCTATCTTGATAAATGTTTGCAAAGAACGTTTCACACACAAAAATCTTTTAAATTTGATGACAATGTATAATCTATTTAGATGTGAATATAAATTGCATTGCCTTAGATTAACAAACAATCTACTTTAGAAATGATATTGCATATTTTCTTAAAATGGTTGATTCGGGTACATTCTTCATTTTCATCACATGCATAAATCATAATTAGAGTATACTAGATTTATGATCAAGCTAAGAAACGACGTATCAAAAACAAATAAAGGTTAAAATTGACTAAAATTGTCTATTTGTCGAACACATTTTCATTTCTTTATTATTTTTTAAGAAGGCTTTCTGTAATAAATACAAGTATGCACATATTTTGTTATTCAAGAATTTAATATACATTAAAATTTGAATCAGCTTTATATTTCACGTGCCGTTGTACATTTCTAAACAGTAGCTTCTTTAAGTTAATTAATGAACTTTCCAGCAAATACACAGATCTTAGTATGTTATTAGCTATTAACATTAAAAATTCTGTGCAGTGAAATTTGTCCTAGGGACCAAATAATTTTTCTCGAACTTAAGCCAAACAAACTATCAATTAGCAGATGAGGGCTTCTCTTGATTGCCTATCACGGGTATTGTTTGCTTTCTTGGTAAGCAGTGTTGTCGGTTTCTTTCATCAATTTGCTAAATTAGGCGACAAATCATAACAATTTTTTATGATGAGATTAGGTACGTCGAAACGTCACGGCACGTCCACCAAAACTGCGTGGATATCCACAGAATCAAAGTAGGAGATTAATATTCAAATAACTAAATGATTTTTACCATGATGAGCAATTACTAATTTGAAACAAAATGATGTGCGAGTGAATATCAAAATTTGATAAATAACTAAAATATTTGCAGTTTTTGTATACCACTTGTATTCTTGTTAAATTCATGAATCGGCAGAACCTTATTTTTTAATTGAATAATTTCAATTATATCTACGGACCTATTTTCACTCCTAAAGCTTGATATTATAAGTATACATGTATACACCTATCAAATATAATTCTTTTGCATTACGAATCAATACGTTTTAAGGAAAGTTTCATTTACAGTAGTTGGCCACACAAAAATGTATGTTTCGCACAGAAATTATTTTTTTTAGTTTACTAAAAGTTAGTGGTAACAATCTTAGTACTTAGATATTATAAATATATTCGAGCAAAAATTGAAAATATCTTCGTATTATGAATCAAGATACTGTCACTGTGCTGCTGCTAAGTCTCAAGCTGAAGATCTCTATTGAAAAATTCTACTTGGACAAACCGGCAGAAGTTTATTGCTTTCCAATTGAATTATTTCAGCTATGTTTGCTGAGCTGAACACATTCATATTATTTGATTTTATGAAAATATCCGAATAGAAAAAACAAATTTCAAATAGTACAAATAATTTTTATCAAGATTAACTATCGTGGACAGCATTTAGGAACACAGAAATACATATTTAGTGCAAAATCATTTTATGTATAGAGTTCATAAAATTTGGTTGTGATTTTAAATACACCTTCAATACAATTTTTAGAAAATCAAAGTTTTTAGCTGTAATATTTTTTAGTCTCATTCTTTAAAACACTATTGAAAAATATTACTTTGATAAACCGGCAAAATTTTTCATCCAATTTAATGATTTCTATTTAGTTTACTTGACTGTTAACAATCTTAGTGCTTGATATTATAATGATATTCGAGTAAAATTATAAATATCTTTGCATTACGAATCAGTTGTTAACAAATATTTCATGGAAGTAGTCGGTGAAGCAAAATTTCAAAATTTTAGAACAAAAATATTAAGTGCGCTTATTTACTAATTGCAGGTAATAATAAAAACATACTCGAAATTTAATTTTAAAAAATTCAAATTGTTTTCGCTGTTTTACTACCTAGTCTGAACCTGAAAATCTCCTGAAAATTCTACTTGGACAAACCGGCAGATGCTTGATTTCGATTTGAATTATTTCAGCAATGATTGCTGACCTGATCATATTCATAATATTTGATTTTATGATCTCATCCGAATAGAAAACAGGAATTTCTAATCTTAAAAGTAAATTTATTTAAGATTGACTTTCGTGGATAGCATTTAGGTACAAAGAAATACATATTTTTTCTAAAATAATTTTTTCTATGCAATTCCTAAAATTTGACTGTGATTTGAAATAGACCTTCAAAATAATTTTTTAGAAAATCAAAGTTTTTAATTGTAATCTTTCTTAGTATCACACTCTAAAACACTATTGAAAAATATTACTTTGATAAACCGGCACAATTTTTAATTCATTTTAAAGATTTCATTTTAGTTTACTCAACTGTTAACAATCTTAGTGCTTGATATTATAACAATATTCAATTGAAAATTAAAAAGATCTTTTATTATGAATTAGATTTTAAATAAAATTTCATGGAAGTAGTCGATGAAGCAAAATTTGAATTTTTTTGATCAAAAATTTTATATGCACTAATTTACTAAAAGCATGTAATAAAGAAAACTTCTCCCTCTGCAATTGCTTACCAAATGCATTGTGTCTTGGAATGTTGCAGTTTAGCTTTTTGTTTAATTTCTTGTCTTCACCTTTAGTAATGATGTTTTAATGTCTACTCATATCTTTGAGAGACATTCTGTTTTCATTTATTGAAATTCACTGTATGGCGTTTTTTTGGAATGATATCAAATAGTTTCTTCAGCATTTTTCCATTTATTCACCATTGTTTTATTTGACGAATATTCAGATTTTGAGTGGAGAGACTTATCAACATTAATTATTTAATGTATACATTTTAAACATCATTTATTTAAATAGTAGTTGTTTATATTTGTTGTTGAGAATAATAACGCTTTCTATTGTACATTTTTAACAGCATATTTCATTGCAAATATAAACGTCGTTTTTGTTGTTCATTTTTGTTTCGATGCTTAACTGTCATGCGTTTTTGTTGTGAACGTCAACTTCTTTTAATAATTAATGTTTAATTTAGACGTGAGAATACACATTGCATATGTGTCCCATAGGGACGAGTCTGGCTATAGCCAGAGTTGTAAGTGGCCCGAATCACTGTTTCAAGTGAATTGACCTAGACTCAGAAAACTGAATGCCGTTAGGTCTATTCCTCAAACACAGCGTTCCTATCTTAATGAAACTTCATTAAAATTTGTAAAAATGGTCTCAAGCATTTTTTATTGTTGTATCATTTTGGTCTTGAACGCGTCAATGTGTTTGTGAAAATATACGTATAAATCATATTGCACATGAGTGTTGTATATTGAATCCACGGACATTGGTACGGGTACTAATATAGATTTTAGGGGTAAGGCTTCTTCGGATACAGATACAGGTATTAGAAAAACCTTACCCACACAGCACTAAAGCTAACCCCTATCCGTAGGTGTTGGCGGGTAAAACTGGGTACTGTCAAATAGATTGAATGTCCGCACATCACTAAGGTATATTCAAAATGATTCCCACTTTTTGTTATTGAAAGCAATTCGCCGATTATACAAAGTTCTTTTCTCAAATTAGTATCTTCACACTTGTTGCTGTAATCGATTGTTCAAAATCCGAGCTAATCCTAGCCCAACCCAGGTCAATTACAACATAGTGAATGTACTTTATGCAATTACAGAATAGAAGTAAGTATGCCAGCTTTATTAGTTACTTGACACGAGTTGGAATTAGGGTAATTATTCGGCCCAAACCTGGCGTGGCCTAATTATTTTTCTTTTTACGCTAATGATAGTCGCTTTTGCTTCATAGAGGCGCATAAGCACTACATTATGAATGTGATTAGCTAATTTGCATAATGTATTAATAAATATGTGCATATGCATTTCTGTTGAAATTCAAATTGCATTGTTAAACTTAATACAATCAAAGATTCATACAGGGCTTTATGCCGGGGGACTAAGAAATTCAACCAGTCGTGGAGCAGATGTGAACCCCTCCTGTAAATGATTGTATTTGGCTACAGAATAGTATTAAATGTGCATTTTCACAAATGTTACCAATAAAGACAAAAATTGTCTAAATTGTTTTAAATTTGTGCATGATTAACTTGAACTTGCTTAGAAATTTTTTTATTTTTTTGTTGGTATCTTCTTAAAATTGTTATCTCATAAAATTATAAAATCGCAAAATTCTGATTAAACAATGTAAGTGAGGTGTGCCTCCTTTTTTAATTGAAACTGCTTATATTTTTAACTTTTGCTTAGAATTTTATTGAAAACATAAAAATGTTGTCATTGATAGTATTTCAAAGTTATGTGAAATAATGGCGATTGTTGGCATAAATTAAATAGGAATGACTTCAAATGTTAAAAATAAAGTCATTTGATATTGCTCAAAACAAATTGATTTTTAAAATACGTTTGATTCATTGTACACGTCAATGAAACTAAGAAGGCATGGAGTGGCAGCATTACTGGATGAAAGTTTAAGTGTTTCATTCATTGCATAACAAACGGGGATAAGCCGCAGGCCATTTATGATATAAAAATGCGGGTAGATGAAAGAAAAGCCTAAGACAGGAAACCTAGCTTTTTGAAAATCAAAGTTGTTTAGCAGAAATCCTGCTTAGTCTCACACTCACAAATATTTTTGAAAAATATCACTTTGATAAACCGGCAAAATTTTTCATCCAATTTAATGATTTCAATTTAGATCACTTAACTGATAATAATATTTGTGGTTGATGTTATAATTATAAATTCGAGTAAAACTATAAATATATTTGTATTACGAATAAATTTTAACAAATATTTCATGGAAGCAGTCGGTGAAGCAAAATTTCAAATTTTCATAAAAACTTTTTCTGTACTAATTTTCTAAATACAGGGAATAATGCAAACATACTCGAAATTGAATGTTCAAAATTTCATGTTGTTATCGCTGTTCTGCTGCCTAGTCTCAAGCTAAAAAACTATATTGAAAATTTCTACTTGGACAAACCCGCAGAAGTTTGCTTCCAATTTGATGATTTTATTTTAGATTTCTGAACTGATCGCAATCTTAGTACTTGATATTATAACAATATTCAACTAAACACCGAAATATCTTTGAATTACGAATCATTATATATATATATATATATATAGTACGATTGCAGTACAATTTTTTCTCAATAAAATATCGGCCCACAATATATGTATATTGTCGTAATCTATTCAACAAACTGAATCCATATTCTTTCAATTTTACACCTAGTTTTTAAGCATGTTCACTATAATAATAAAACAGAAGCAGGAAAATAATCTAAAATCGTAAACTTCTTAAACGATATTTTCAAACCGCATATCACTTAAAAACGAATAATAGCTAAGTTATTTCTTTAAGATTAATTACAAAGTACCGGCCTGTAATTCAGCTGTATATAATTTGTAGTTGAACCAACCCGTAGCCCTCATGAATATTCTCTATATATATACATTATATATATATACATTATAAAAATATATTTACATAAATATATATATATATAAAATATATCTGAAATATTTGAGTGCTTGTTATTGGATATCATAATATAAGTGTGCTTTATCAAATTGGGATTTTTCAACACTGCCGGTTTTGCGAATTCACAGAAATTTAATTTTGATATTTAGGCAATATCCTGCCGCTATTTCTAATTTACTTGAATTCGAAAAAGCGGCAGAAAACAAGAGGGGAATTTGATAGAACGGCAGAATTCTGCCTCCAAGCTGNGTGAATGTGGCTAAGGTAGTTTCGCATTTTGTTTACGCATTAAGGGGATAACAGATTTATAAAGTACATTGAAAAATGTTATACCATTTTCTTCTCTGAGATTGTCCAAGGTATTGCTTATTCACTTATCTATTTATCTATCTAACTGTAATGGGTGACAACAAGGCTCATTATTGGAAGTGTGGCAATTTAATACAAATTCGAACGTCTAAGTAATGCCATGAACTTCTATAACACTAACTGGATTGGAACAAATGAAAAAAAACAGCAACATATGGCCGATTTCACTCAGTCATTGAATTATTCCGCTCTTCAATTCATTAATAGAAGAGTGGAAATAATGAATGATTGACTGAAATCATCCAAATGTTGCGGGTAAATGATAATTTGTTCCAGCCAGTTTGTGTTTAGAAGTTCATGGTAATGTTTTCACTGTTAACATTTTGAATATCTTTTACTAGAAAAATGCTCCTGCACAAGCACATCTCAACAATCAAATGCGGTTGAAACAGTGTAAATGACATTACAAAACTATCATGCAATGCATCAATGACTTTTCTTCAAAGTTATTAAGTTCATAAATACTGCATTATAGATTATTGATACTTCATTACTGGGTAATTAACACTAGAAGGTCCGTAAAAATCAACCCCCTTTAAAAGTTCCAAATTGGAGAAAAGATTTTGAAAAGAAGCGATATTTATTTCAATCATGGACAAAAACTTTGTATGACGCTATGAATGTGACGAATGCCTTCAATTATTTGCCAAATGCTTGGCAAATTTTCAAAAGTTTCGCATTTTCTCTAGGTAAAGAAATACTAAGAAACAAAAATTTCAGTTATTTATTCTTGTTTGGTGGAACTATTTTTAATAATATTAATATAATCATCCCATTCCTATAAGTCAATTGAATTACTAAATCCCAAGCTTATTTTTGCTGAGCTAACGTATACTTCACACACTGCAAAATTCAATTATCCTCCGTGGTTCATCCTTTGCAGAATTATCAACTTTGTTAGAGTTCTCACCCAATTTCTATCAACAAAGTTTTGGTAAATATCTCCTTTGAACGTCTACTGCTTGCAAATTTCCCAGTCCTTTCCCAAACTATATTGAGAAATAAAAATCGTTTAGCTGTTTTCATAGCTTCTTTATGCCCAACTATGTTAATAAGTATATGGTATTCCCATAATGCAAATTGGGATTTCATGAACTTTAAATCTCGCAGAGTGATATTTGATTTATCTAAACATTGTCCATTTGGAATACTTCCTACACATTTTGTGAATGTGGCTAAGGTAGTTTCGCATTTTGTTTACGCATTAAGGGGATAACAGATTTATAAAGTACATTGAAAAATGTTATACCATTTTCTTCTCTGAGATTGTCCAAGGTATTGCTTATTCACTTATCTATTTATCTATCTAACTGTAATGGTTATTCACTTATCTATTTATCTATCTAACTGTAATGGGTGACAACAAGGCTCATTATTGGAAGTGTGGCAATTTAATACAAATTCGAACGTCTAAGTAATGCCATGAACTTCTATAACACTAACTGGATTGGAACAAATGAAAAAAAACAGCAACATATGGCCGATTTCACTCAGTCATTGAATTATTCCGCTCTTCAATTCACTAATAGAAGAGTGGAATTAATGAATGATTGACTGAAATCGGCCAAATGTTGCGGGTAAATGATAATTTGTTCCAGCCAGTTTGTGTTTAGAAGTTCATGGTAATGGTTTCACGGTTAAAATTTTAAATATCTTTTACTAGAAAAATGCTGCTGCACAAGCACATCTCAACAATCAAATGTGGTTGAAACAGTGTAAATGACATTACAAAACTATCATGCAATGCATCAATGACTTTTCTTCAAAGTTATTAAGTTCATAAATACTGCATTATAGATTATTGATACTTCATTACTGGGTAATTAACACTAGAAGGTCCGTAAAAATCAACCCCCTTTAACAGTTAATTATGCCCTAGTAAAAGTTTGAAAAATTTGAATAAAAATTCCAAATTAGTGCTAAATTTTGGGATTTTATTTGCAAATCCGTTACAAATATTTAGCAATTATTTGCCAAATGCTTGGCAAATTTTCCAAAGATTTGGCAAATATTTGCCAAAACTTTCTATATTTGTTGCTAATTTATTTCTCAAATTTCTACGTACTTATCAAACATTAGCCAATTCGTCTTACAAATAACATTTTGTCTCCATCATACTTATTTATTTAAAATAGCAGTTAATTGGACTGCTTCTACAAAATACAATATAACGTATACAGCTAGGATAGACAAACAACACTAGGGATATACCGGAATCCGGTATTCTATGAAATCGACAATTACACAAACTTGATTTAAAAATTCATTTTCAAGAAAAAACTTACATTTTTTCTACGATATGGAAGTTTTCAAAGAAAAAAAAGTTTTTCTGACACATCAGGACGTAGTCTATTTAATATTTATTTAGTTTTATTCCCATGAGTTCGATATTAATTTAGAAATTAGGTTGTTCTTAATTAAACATTAGGGCATCCAAAAGCAACATCATATGTTTTCCTTTTGTATATTTTGCAGTCTGCTTAAAATTAGATGGTTTTAAGACCTGAGGTGCAGTTCAATAGGAAGTTACAAAGTCATAAAAAGTCATATTTTTGTTTTTTGAGTAATACGGCTGAAATGTTAAAAAGTAATACTTT
>CABFPE010000088.1:1498458-1508789 GCA_900660155.1 Hofstenia miamia
CTGTGGAATAGCTATTTAGAGGCTCCAGCATACCTTTAACTGGATGTGGGAACCACCATACAATTACCCCAGTGCTTAAACGTTTAGCTTTCCATTAGAATATAAAATAACCTGACAAGAGAAAAGTAAATCCAATGTAAATTCGTTCATCAATAATTACATCATTTCAAGCATATATATAGCTCTTGGTAATAAACAACTAAACACTTGACTAGTACCTGTTAATCGCTTCTTGTTTACAGTTTTCCCTCATTTTATATTTCTGCTAATGATTATGCAATGTCAGTGTTAATTTGACTACGCTGTTTGGCCATCTATCGTTTTGTCAAATACTGTTGAGCATAATGTAAATCTAATTGCACAAAACATTTTAGAAAATGAAATAATCAATCCTATAATGTGTTTACATTTTAATCGTTATAATCATTATAAATATTTAGTCTTTGTTTCATTCATCCTTTCTCTCTTCTTGACCACACATTATAGTTTTGATAGATTATGTCACACTCCCCCTCCAGCATAGCTAATTAAGGATGACCACTCGCTCTCCATGTACCATTTCTGCTGCCTTCTTAATTATGTCATTTGCTTCTTTCATCTCCCAACTAGTTTTTCATACAACTCTTCTTTTAGTAATCTTCAATACGACATCTTTCTCAGTAGTTAACATCTTTTTATGTCTGAGAAACAACAGGTTCTTCAGGGACTTCAATATCATGCACATGCTTCACAGTTCATTAAGTTTCTTGTTAAATATTTCATAATGTTTCCGATATAGTTTCATTCCTTTTATCGCTATCATTAGTGTCATGATTGCGTTGATTCTACTCGTATGTGCTAGATCGGGATGAATTGTTGTGTTTGGATAAAAGAATTCATACTTTGATCTTAACAACTTCAATATTGATGCTTCGTCGTAGAAAGCACTTATGTTTTCTATCACTTCTTCTTCACTGATGTTTTCTGGTTCGTTTTTTCCTAGTCTCACCATAGTAATAATCTCTACTCTTCGCATTACATCGTAATACCGATATTGTGAGCTCCAAAATTCTCCCCACACAATGTCGTTGATTCCTGAAAACAGTATTACTGTTTGTGTAGATCACTTTTCAATTTCATTGCGGACTTTCTGAATTTGCTTGTATATTGGTTCTCCTTCATTGTACAGATCATATGGTGTTACTTGTCCTTCTATAAAAATCCTCTCCTTGTTATTGTTTTTCAATAGAATCTCTTTTGATTTTCTATATTGCTCATCATTAACAATTTTCTCTGCTGCTTGTTGATTGTTGACATACATATTTTCTTCATGCCACATCACTTTGGCTGCCTTTTTGTCCTTTAATCTCCATGTTGGTAGCAACATTGGTATGGAGATTGTTGGCGGCAGCATACACTTCAAAAGCATTGTCATGGTTTTCTCTTCTATGGCTTTATATGTACGTTGCATATCTCCCATCATCACCATCCCAAATGTGGCCCGGGTAATTGTTTTTGGATTTCTTGATGTTCTCCCAAAAGGTGTCTGCTAATCCATTCCTCATCAAACTTTGCGCCTTTTCAGGTTTTATTACCATTTTTGAGGTAATACACTCAATGTCTACCACTATTTGGTTCTGTGGTTGCAACATTTCATTGATTTCTTGTCTTGTAAATGCCTTGGTGCACAATAGTTTGATTAATGATTTCGTCTCATGTTCATAGACCTCACTGAATATTCTCTGCACTATGTTATTTGTCCATTCTCTTCAAACTGTAATTTCTACCAGTAGCCTCTCATCATCAGTATCCACCCATGACAGCTCGCTTGGTTCTTGTTCACCCCACTTTTCTAAGTTAACCTTATTGATTACTCTTTGAGTATTGGGAGTTAGCGCGATATTTGTGGATTGCAATAACCTTTCCTCTATCTCCATTTCTTCTTTGCTTTTGCTAACCGTTTCAATGATTTCAATGGGACAATTTTTTCCTTCTTTTCACATTGTCTCTGATCACTTTATGATTTTGGTGTACGCACATTGAGGATAATCCTTTAAATATTTTCTTATTTCTCGTGTAATCACCTCATGTACTCTCTTTTCTTTCACCAATTTTATTGTTTGTAGAGTCTCTGTGTGTTCTCTTCTCATTAAATTCCGTGTTGTAAGCCATGGTTGACACTTGAGTGCTCGTAATTTTGTATTGGAAGTTGCACCCCACATATACTTCTTGGTTTCATCTGTCAGTATATCAGTTTCACTCGGACAAATGCCTGCTTTATTTGCGAGCTCTATCACACTTGGTCTTCCCACTGTATGTTGTTGCATTAATAATCATGTGAAGTGTTTTTCAAAACTCTGTTGTACTTTTTTCGTGGGGGATAGAGGTAATACTTCCACGTTTTGCAGTAGCCATTGTTTGATATTTGTGGGAATAGGTGCAATAGCTAATTCATATTTCTTTTGTCTGGCTATTTGTCTTCACTCTTTCTTCATCATAGGCAGTACTAGTTTCTTGTTACTTGTTAGTGCAATCACTAGTATCCATATCACAGTTCTTGCTCTGATTTCTGGTGCGTTAATTTCCTTGAACATTTGCGTTTTAAAATTTCGTATGGCCTCCATTGATGTGTAGATCCATCCTTATGAGCTCAGATATTTTAAGTGTTCCACTGTTCAATGTAAAAAGGTTGTCTAATTTTATTTCCATTTCTTTTATGAATTTCGGAAGTTCCTCTTCTTTTTGCGTGACAACAATTATTACTCTTGTCTTATATTTCTTGGCTACTTTTAGCGTCTCTTCTATGTTGGACTGGAGCTTCTTTGGTGTCACTTCGCTATCTTTCACAAAGTATACTACCATTAAATGCTTTTTATCCAAATTCACCTGTTCACATTCTGCTATAATTCTTTCTCTGTTCTTTGTTAATTTCTGCACGTCTTTTAAAGTGAATTGTTCATCGAATGTAATGTGTACTGTACTCTTAAAATACGGTCTGTTGAATTGCTCTTTCATTTCCGCTTTGTACACTATTATCATATTGCATGTAGGATGATTCTTTTTGTCGATCACTATTGGGATTGCATAACTTTCATTTTCTTTTGTGGATGTACTGCCCTTTATTAATCTTTTCGTCTCCAGTGATAAATTGTTGTATGAGTTATAACTCATCTTTTGATTAGTTATAAAATAGGGGTGAATTCTTTCTTTCCCTACTTTGGTCATTTGACTTTCTCTCTCTTGCAATCGCAACGATTTTGTTGTAGTAGACATTTGTTGGTATGAGAATATCCCTGAGCTTGTTGTTGTAGGGAGTGAACTTGTTGACAGTATCTCTGATGTATCTATGTTGGAGTCATCACTTATTGGCTGCATTTCCCAACTCTCCATGGTTATTGATGGTGTTTCCTCTCTGCCCTTTAATTGGCATCGAGTACTACTGGATGTCGAAGGTTAGTGTGCATGATTTGGTGTTTCCAACCTCACGCCCTTTAATTGGCGATTGGTATCCTGTTGATGGCCCTCGTTTACCCACCTGCCCTTTATTTGACATTTGGTAGAGGGTGATTTTTCCTTCATTATCTCCATCCTCATACCCTTTATTCGGTAATCAGACTGAGGAGACCTCCTTCTTATTCTTCTTCTTTTGTTCGTCAGTGTCATATGCTCCGTTGTCATACCCTTTAATTGGTAATCGGACTGCGGAGCTCTTCTTCTTACTTGTCGTCTTGTGTTACTAGGCAGCGAATTCTCCATTGTCATGCCCTTTAATTGGCAATTGGATTGCAGAGACCTAGTTTTGCTGGTAGAACTCGTCAATGTTTCTTCTGTCCTTACGTCCTTTAGTTAACAACAGATTGAGGAGTCTTCTTTCTTCTGACCCTCCTGGCTTTCATTGGTGATTGTGGATTCGTTCTTTTCATATATCCTAAATTCAGTTACTAAATCAATATCCCATATTTCAGGGTCATATTTCCTTTTATTTTTTGCTGCCCTCTGGGGCATTATTCTCCTTTCAACTTCCGGTTCCCCTTTTTTGGGTCTATATTCATCTTGGAATTCTTCTTCGTGTACACTGTCCAATTCGTCCATCTCAGCATATGTGCCATCATCAACCTGTATAGTTTTAAATTCTTCATATTGATCAAGCGTCACTTGCTCTATGTTTACTGTTGCTTGATTAGATTTTGAAAGTATAATATTCTGCCGTCATTAAGTATATAGTTTTTATTGGGTAGTGTTTGCGTGATTGTGAATGGCCCTGACCATTGTGTTTTAAGTTTTTTCACTTGATTCACGTCCTGTGTTCTCATTAGTGTGTATGCGTAATCCTTATCCCCTACCATGTGTGGTTTGCCATATATCTTCTTGTTGAAATTTCTTTCTTGTCTTATCACAGACTTTTTCGTGTTGTGACACATTGCCTCATGAATTCTAGTTATCTGATCTTTAATTTTCCTTATGTAATCATTGTCTGGTTTTTCGGAGTATGTATGGTATTGCATTGATATCAGCGTTGCCGCCTCTCTGCCATACATGGCCTTATACGGAGTCATTCCCATTGTTGAGTGCACTGAAGTATTGTAGAAATATTCTACTATTTCCACTACTTCTCTCCAGTCTCTACCTCCGATTCTTGAAGTTAATACTCGTATCAATTTAATCATAGTTTTATTTAATCTTTCCACTGCACCATTTGCCTGTGGGTGATATGCCGTTGTTTTTTGGTTAATATTTCCATCAGTTTCGTCATTTCTTCAAACAGTTTACTTTCAAACTGTACTCCTCTATCTGATATTATTGTTTGCATTGGTCCGAACTTTAAAATCCATTCTTTCATAATCTTGTCTGCTACTATTTTTGCTGTTGTTGAGTCTAGTGGTATCATATGAGCATATTTCGTGAAATTGTCAACTAAGACCAATATATACTGATACCCCTCATCATCCTGAGATAATTTCTCTAGATCTACATGCACAATTTCGTTGGGTGCTGTCACAATTATTTTTTCAAGTGGTGCAGTTTGTATTGGAAAATGACTCTTATTGTTTATAAGACATGTATTACATTTGTTAATGACGTCTTCGACTGTTTTTCTAATACTTGTCGTTATAAACCGAGCATTAAAGGTATTTTCTGTCTGTATTATCCCCAAGTGCCCGTTTTCATGCACCTTTCTAACTAATTCTCTTTTGTAATATTCAGGAATCACTATTCTCAACGTCTTTCCCTCTATATACAAAAGTCCATTTCTATTTAATTTCCATTTGTATCTTTGAAAATAGCTCTTGGCTTCCTTTCCTAGCATCCAATTGTTATCATGCATTTTTTCTCGTATATCTCTGAGAATCATATCAGTTTTCTGTTTTTCGATTATGTCTTTTTTGGTTATTTCCTCCTTAATTGTTATTGGCATAATTGTATTTCCCTTCTTATCTGCATTAATATCGGGTAACTCAGCATACTCATTATGCGACATAAATTGAAATTGTTTCTTTTCACCATCCACTTTTTCCAAATCTCTCTGGTATTCTGGCAACACTGTCCAAAAATCTGCATTTTTATGCAATGTTCCTTTCCGATGCTCTATGTTGAATTTAAACTCATTCAAGTATTCTATCCATCTTGATATAATTGACGATTTATCACCCGAAAACTTTTTGAGCCATGCTAGTCCACTATTATCTGTTCTTACTCTAAATGTCTGACCTGTTAAAAAGTAACGAAATTTCTTTATACTTTCAACTAACGCCAACATTTCCAATTTTGTTGAGCCATAGTTTTCTTTGCTTTGTTTCAATTTACGACTAAAAAACTGTATAGGCACCTCTTTGCCATCCTTTATTTGACCTAGACATGCTCCTATTGCGACATTACTCGCATCACAATCGAGGATAAATTCTTTGTCGTAATCGGGTGTATTCAATGATGGCATCCTACTTAACTCATCTTTTATGTTGTCTAGTTGTTCCTGTTCTCTCCATGTCCACTCAAAGGTTTTGTTCTTTTTAAGTAATTCTGTCATTTTACTGGTTTTATGAGCCACATTGGATATGAATGAACCATAGTAATTAATGAAACCCATAATTCGCTGTAAATCCTTTTTTGTTTTCAGACTGCTAATATTTTGTATCATTTCTTTCGCATTATTTTTCATTCTTATTTCGCCTTTTTGAATTTGTCTCCCCAAGAATACTACTTGTTCTTTTAGAATTTCACATTTCTTTCCATTAACACATAACCCTGAATTATACAAGATTTTTAATGTTCTGTCCAGTTTATCAAAGTGTTCTTCAATTGTATCACTTGCTATTAATATGTTGTCTATATACGCACTTATCCCTTTTTCGATTTTCTTATTATTCTGTTTCAGAACTTTCGTTACGTATCTTTGAAACGTAGCTGGGGCGTTACATAATCCAAAAGCCATATACATCCATTTGAATAGTCCATATGGCGTTATAAATGCTGTTTTTTCAATATCCATAGGCTCCATTGGCACCTGCCAGTACGATTTACACAAATCTATACAGGTGTAATATTTATTCTTACTAGCTTCATATATGATGTCCTCTATCCTCGGGAGTGGATAGGCATCTTTCTTAGTAATATCATTGAGTTTCTGGAAATCTATACAGAGTCTATATTTATCCCCTTACTTTACAAAGACAGTTGGCGCAGCATATGGACTCTTGCTTGGCCTTATTATTTTGTTATCTATCAATTCATTTAAGATGGTGTTATAGTGTTCTTTCAAGTGTTCAGGGACTCTCCTGCATGGCAGTCTTATCGGCTCCTCTGTCATTGTTATTATATTATGCGTCATTTTTCAGTATATCTATCAGTTTTCTTCTTTCCTCTTTGCTCAAGTGCCGATATTCTTCCTCTTTTATTTCCGGTATTTGATATTCCATTTCTTCTTCTATTATATTAATTGCTTTGTTTACCATCATTTTTTTAGTCTTCACTTTCTTCCCTTTTAGTTTTAAGGTATCCTTTTTTATATTAATCACGTGATTTGTTGCATTTAACATTGGTATGGTTCCTATCCCTTCCTTTAATACACACAAGCTTGATGGAATCGATAACTTTTTCGTATTGATCCCTTTTTGATCATAGATCATTACTTCAGCCATTATGTGTTTCTCGGTTTCTATTTGACACATTTTCCAATTATTCGGTAGAATTTTTATGTCCTCCTTTAATTGAAATTGTATTATTTCTGTGTCTTGCTCCTCCTCGCAGGTTGTCACCACTTCTTCCTGCACTGATATGGTCTTGTTGGTATAATCAATAATGCATTTGTTATTCATTAAAAAATTGTTCCCCAATATGACTTCATAGGGTAGTGAATTTTTCTCTGTGTCAATGACAGTAAATGTTTGTGAAAATGTAGTGTTAGCAATCCTCATTGGTACCTCCATCAATTTACCTTTAATATCAATGTAATCTCCCAATGCATTTAGTAATCTGCTTTTTTCTCTTTTCAATTTTCTGTTGTCGAATCCTATTTTCACCACACATTCGTCAGTAATGATTGATATTACTGCTCCTGTATCTATGTTTGCCTTGACCATCACCCCATTCATTACAACTGTAATTGTATTTGTCTTGATTAGGTCTGTTACAATTAGAATGGGTGCACGGTTTACCAGAGACAGCGCTCCCTCTAGTTTAAAGTCTCATTTTCCGTCTCTTCTATTTGTTCGGATTCATCATCATCATCTAATAGATCTTCCTTGTTGAAGTATCCCTCTTCTTTTTGATAAAGTTAATCTGCCTTTTACAATATTTTTTCATATGGCCTTTTTTCCCACACGTCTAACATTTTAAGTCTTACCTATTTATCCATTTTACTGTTCCATCTTTTAATTTTATCTTTATGATTTCGTCTTTCGATTTTCCATTTTCATCTTTTCTTATTTTGTTAATTCCACTCACCATTACCGGTATTACTTTCATTATCTCTGAATTTTTATTGATTCGGGCATTATTTTCCATCATGACCTGTATCCCCAAACCTTTCCTTATCATTCTTTCTAATGAATCATCAGCATGACATTTGATTTTGAACTGTTGTTGAATTGGTTCTGGTAATCCTTTACATATATGAGAAAATAAGTCATATTTGGAATATGTGCTTTCTCTAGAACTCAATTTCAATAGCCTCTCCACTTGCGACATATTATTACGCAAATCTTCTCTTTTATTCATTTTCAAGCTATTTAATAACATCTGATACTGACTTTTGAAACTTTCGTCATCATAATACCACTGATACTCTCTGATTAATTTTTTGTAATCTGTTTTAGTTTCCAGATCCAATACCAAATAATGCTGGTACGCTGCTCCTCCTAAGTATAGAGGAAATCTTGCTGCTGCTTGCTTCTGTATCACTTTCCTTTCTTTCATACTCATTTCAAACATTTGAATCCATTCTTTAAATGTAGGAGAGTAACTATCTACTCTCCCCGTAAATTTCGGTAGTATTGCTTTGCATGCTGGCGTATCATTGTCTTCCTCCTCTGACAATATCGTCTCTTCATAGATTGGTTTTATTTTGGTTGTGTTTTTGCATTTTTCCTTAACCTGCTTTGTTATATTCACAACTAATTTTTCTACAAATTCGTCTTCTGTTTGACAGTCTTTGTATATTTCAGCTTGCACCTCCTTCATTGGTATGCTTCCAATTGATTTCTCTGGTTCCTGTATTACTGTATTTTTTATTACTTTAACACTCTCTTTTTCTTCTTCCATTGTCTCCTCATTTGTCAATGACGTTAGTCGGATCTTATCTTTCAAATCATCTATTTCAAGTTGTTTCAATATGTTATCTTCTCTTAAGTTAACATTTTCCTCATGCATTTGAGTCATCATTTGTTGCAAGTTCTCACTTTGAATTTTTATTTCTTTATTTGTTTCTACCAATTTTTCAATCTGTTTTTGAAAAACATTCCTTTGTTTGGTTAACCTTAGACTAGTGTCTTGTGTCATTTCTTCAATGCGTTTATCTTTTTCAGCATTCACCAACTCTATTTCAAACATTCTTTGAGTTAATTCTTCTATTTTTAACATCAACTCTCATCTTTCATTGTTGTTGTTCTCTATTATCTTCTTCAATTCAGTTATTGAAAATTCTGCACTTTCTTTCTCCAGTTGCAAAATTATTTCTATTGGGGAATTCTGACTTTCTGGGGATGTATTAACATTCACTAGGGTTATTTGATTTTGGGGTGTTCATTGTGTTTTGGGTTTAGTCCTCTGCTTCTTCAGTGAATTTACCATTTCCATTATTACTGGAGGCAATTGTTTAATGATTTCCTTTACCAGTTTTGTTGTACTTAGGGTTACTGTTGCTTGTCATCTCTTTACTTGTATTACTTACTTTCCACTGAATGAGAAGAAATGACTATCTTGACTCGCTCATCAGTAATACTTCTTGTTCATAATATTTCATACTCTTTAATTAACTATTTACACCAATTGTTTTTCCACTGTACAGTTCTCTCCTTCATGCACACTCTTCAAGTGCCTGTCATGGTCGCCATGTAGAATCATGCCAATCCACCATTAGTATATAATTTATAGAAAACCTATTACTTTTCTTAGTTAACACATTAAGCAGATTTGACATTCTTCTGTTTCTCTCCTTCACAATAAGTGTTTGGTTTATTAACTTAACTTAAGATGCATTAGCTTTTCTAACTGCATAACTAACTCCAACTTATTTAGATAAAGCAGAGAAAATGGAAGACAGGAACGACACTCAAAGATTGCATTGCATTTCCAGAAACACTTTGATCAGCTGCATCTACAAATGGAGCTGCCTTTTCAAAGTAGAAACCATCAAAGGAATTGGTATGTGAATAGTGAACTCAGTGTGATGGGGTTTGCAACTACTCAAGAATTTAGTGCATTGATTGTTTTTGTTATTATGAATTTGTATAAGGAACGGATTATTGCAACTGGGATGCTTAAGTAGCTTATTATTGAGCCTTACATGTAATAATCCTACATATATAGAAATACATAACTGCCTTGGATACATGTAAACAATCAATGCCGCCTGCAGAAATATATAGACATGAGTTGGCCAAAGATCTACCATAAGAAACAATGAGCAACTTGTTGTGACTATTAAATAATCTATATGTAATAGAATATAAAGATATGACTTCAAAAACAATCTAACTGTAAGTAATAGTAAATCACTGATCGTAAGATAACATAATAATAACTGACTGAAGTTCATCAATAGGGAAGTTAACATGTAAAGCATAATAGTTGCAATCATAATAACAGGCAAGCAATGACAATTAGGAAAGCTATAATGGTAAAAAACTCCTATACCT
>CABFPE010000088.1:1515145-1525163 GCA_900660155.1 Hofstenia miamia
TAGTAATACATGCAAGCTCTCTGTACATGTGAACAATCAATGTGGTCAGCAATAAAGTTAGTTCATAATTCAGTCAATGGTCAACAACAAAAGGATAAATAAACATGTAGAGCAACTTTAATATAATCATAATAATCTGTGAGCAACAAGTGATAGGAAAGCTATCACAAATAAAAATCCCTATCCCTATTTGTAACCTATAAGCACATTGAGGAATCTACAGCTACCGCCCTCACCATTGTTGAATAGCTGATTGTGAGGCTGCTCCAGAATTCCTTTAAATGTATTCGGGGACCACCATACGATTACTCTAGTGCTTGAACGTTTAGCTTTCCATAAAACTATTAAATAACCTGACAATAAGCAATGAAGTAAATCCAAATAAAATTCGTTCATCAATCATTCTAACATTTAGTGAATATTTATAGCACATCTAAGTAAATAATCAAACACTCGACTAGTACCTGTTGATTGAGTCTTGTTTACAGTTTTTCCCTTGCTTTCTAGTTCTGCTTTTTAATTATGCAAAGTCAGCATTAATTAGTGTACGCTGTTTGGTCATCTTTGTTTTTGCCAAATACTGTCGAGTTAATTTTAAATATAAAACTGCATAAAACAATTTACAAATCAAATAATCAATCATAACCATGTGTTTATAATTTAATCATTACTACATTTTAGTCATAATTACGTCCATCTTTCTTCTCACTTTGACCACACATGGCTTTTTGATGGATTATGCCACACTCCCCCTCCAGCATAGCTAATTAAAGATGACTACTCTCTCTTCATGAACCATTCCAGCTGCCTTCTTTATGATTTTGCTCACTTCTGTCATTTCCCAATCCACTTTCTCGTATTTCTCCTTTTCATAATCTTCAGTACCACATCTTTTTTGGTTGTTAACAGCTTTTTATGTTTTAACAATGATAGGTTCTTCAGCGACTTTGATATTGTACATATACTCCTTAGTTTGTTCAATTTCTCCTTAAATATATCATAATGCTTCCAGTATAAATGTAACCCTTTTATTGCTATCATTAATGTCATAATTGCATCAATTCTACTCATATGAGCTAAATCAGGATGAATTTCAGTGTTCAGGTAAAAGAACATGTATGTCAATCTTAGTGATTGTGATATTGATGCTTCATCATAAAAAGCACTTATATTTTCCAGTACTTCTTTTCTAGTAATTTGTTCAGGTTCATTCTTTCCTAATCTTATCATTGTTATGATTTCCACACGTCTCATTACATTGTAATATTGATATTGTGAGCTCCATAATTCTCCCCACACTATGCCATTTATTCCTGAGAACAATATAACTGTCTGTGTTATTCATTTCTCAATTTCTTTCTGAAATTTGCATATTTGCTTGTGAATTGCCTCTCCTTCTCTATATAGATTGTACAGTGTAACATCTCCTTCTATATAAATTCTTTCTTTGTTACTATGTTTCAGCAAAATTTCTTTTGATTTCTTGTATCTCTCATTGTTCACCGTTTTTTCTGCGTCCTGTTGTGTATTCACATATGTGTTTTCTTCATGCCAGAATGCTATAACAGCCTTTTTATCTTTTTAACCTCCATGTTGGTAATAGCATTGGTATTGATATTGTTGGTGGCAGTGTGCATCTTAATAGCACAGTCATTGTTTTCTCCTCTATCACTTTATAGGATCCTTGCATTTCCACTGTTGTTGCTATTCCAAAGGTTGCTGGATAATTATTTTTGGCTTTCTTAATATTTTCCCAAAACATATTTGTTAGACCGTTTTTCATCAAATTCTGTGCTGTCTCCTTATTTTGGAAGTAATGCATTCAATATTCACCACTATTTGATTTTGTTGTTGCAACATTTCATCAATCTCTTTCTGTGTGAAGGCTTCCATACATAGTATCTTAATTAAAGAATTTGTCTCACATTCATATACTTCACTGTATATCTGTTGTACTATGTTATTCATGCATTCCCTTCTTACTGTGATTTCCACTAGTAATCTTTCATCATCTGTGTCTACCCAAGATATTTCACTCGGTTCTTGTTCACCCCATTTCTCCATATTTACTTTGTTGATCACTCTTTGAGTATTTGGGGTTAGTGCTATTTCTGTTGATTGTAGCAGTGTGTCCTCCATTTGCATTTCCTCTTGACTTTTGCTCACCATTTCTATAATTTCAATGAGGCAGGTTTGTCCTTCTCTTCTCATCATTTCCAATCTCTTAATTATCCTTGTGTATGCACACTGTGGGTATTCTTTAAGATATTTTCTTATTTCTCTGGTTATTATTTCATGCACTTCCTTTTCTTCTATTGTTTTTATCATTTCCATTGTTTCTGCATATTCTCTCCACACTAATTTCCTTTTTGTCAGCCACGGTTGTTGTTTCAGAGATCTGAGCTTAGTATTTGATGCCACACCCCACATTTATTTTTTTGTCTCATCTGTTAATATATCAATTTCACTTGGGCATATACCAGTTTTATTGGCAAGTTTGACTACACTTGGTCTACCTAGTGTATGTTGTTGTGTGAGTAACCCGGTAAAGTATTTTTCAAATCTTTGCTGCATCTTCTTTGTCAGTGATGCTGGAAGTATCTCAACAATTTGCAACATCCAATGCTTTATGTTCATTGGTATTGGTGCTATGGCTATTTTGTACTTCTTGTTCTTAGCCATTTGTCGCCTTTCTTTTTCCATCATTGGTAATAATATTTTTTCATTACTTGTTAATGCTATTGCCATCAACCATATTGCTGTCCTTGCTCTTATATCTGGTGCATTTATTTCTTCAAATAACCATGTTTTGAAGTTTTTCTTTGCTTCCATTTCATATGCCCTTCTGGTTTCATGTAATACTGCCTCCACTGATTTGTGGTATTTCTTCATCAGTGATTTCATGTCAATTAACTGCCATTCCTCTTGAATCTGCTTTTCTGCTTTAATCTCCTTCCACACTTGTGGTATTTTTTGTAAGTGTTCCAGCATCTGATTTAGGCTACATTTCAGGAATATGTTTCCTGTTTCTTCCAAGTTACTTTCCATTCCAACCAATTCGATTGTTCTTGTTTGGTAATACATATCAATTGCTATCTTTGGCTCAACCATTATTCTTTGAGCCAGCACTATTTCATTAATTTGTAAGTCTATTTTGATGAGATCAAATATTTTCAGTTTTCCACTGTTTATTATAAAGAGATTTTCCAGCTTTATTTCCAAGTCCTTAACAAATTCTGGGATTTGTTCTTGCGCCTGTGGTACTATAATCACAACTTTTTTTTTGTATTTCTTGGCTATCCATAATGTTTCTTCTATATTTTTTTGCAAGGTTTTTGAGCCAATCTCACTTTCTTTGATGAAAAATATCATTGTTAGATGGTTTTTGTCTAGGTTCACTTGTTTGCATTCTCTTATTATCTTTTCTTTATTTTGTGTGAGCTTTTGGACATCCTTCAGGGTAAAGTGTTCATCAAATGCAATGTGTACCATACTCTTAAAGTATGGACAATTGAATTCTTCCTACATTACCATTGTATAGGTGATTATCATATTGCATGTTGGGCAATTCTTTTTGTTTATTACTATAGGAATTGCTAAGCTTTCATTCTCATTTGTAGATGTATTCTGTCTAATTAGTTGTTTCTTTTCTAGCAAAAAATTATCATATGAATTATATCTCATTCTTCTATTTGCAATAAAATATGGATGTATGTGTTCATTTCCTATTTTTGTCATTCAACTTTCTCTCTCCTCTGATCTAGACAATTTTGTTGTTGTAGGTAATTGCCAGTGTGAAAATACTTCTGAACTTCCTGTTATTGTTGGGAATCAGCTTGTTGAAGGGCATTCTGAAATATCCATTTCAGAGTCATCATTAACTGGCTGAATATCCCAATCTTTCATGGTTATTGATGCTGTTTCCTCTTTGCCCTTTAGTTGGCATCAAGTACTGCTGGATGTTGAGGAGGAGTGTGCATATTGTGCTGTTTCTAACCTCACGTCCTTTAATTGATGATCAGTATATTGATGATGGCCCTCTTTTATCTGCCTGAGCTTTAATTGGCATTTGGGTGAGGGTGATCTCTTTGTACCTATCTCCATTCTCATACCCTTTATTTGGTAATCAGGTTGAGGAGACTTCTTTCTCAATCTTTGTCATTTATTGCTGGGTGTTTGATTCTCCATCCTCATACCCTTTCATTGGTAATCAGAATGTGGAGCTTGTCTTCTGATTCATTGTCTCTTGTTGCTAGGTGTTAGATGCTCCATTGTCATGTCCTTTAATTGACAATCAGATTGTGGAGACCTAGTTTTTCTTGTACTGCTATTTGATTTTTCCTCCATCCTCATGCCCTTTAATTGATGATCAGATTGTGGAGTTTTCCTGCACACTCTTCTGGCTTTCATCAGTGATCTGCACATTGTATCAGTTCTCTTCATTTTCCCTAAATTCAGTTACTAAACTAATATCCCATATTTCAGGGTTATATTTCATTTTGTTTTTACTGCCCTCTGTGGCATCACTCTTCTTTCAACTGTGGGTTCATCATTTTTAGGTTTATATTCCTCTTGGAATTCTTCTTCATGAACACTGTCCAGATCATCCATCTCAGTATATATGCCATCATCAACTTGTACAATTTTAAACTCCGCATTTTTATTGAGCATTGTTTGCTCTATATTTACCATTGGTTGTTTTAAATTTTGAAAGTGTAATACTCTTCTGTTATTAACTTTATATTTATTATTAGGTAGTGTTTGTGTAATCATGAATGGCCCTGACCACTCTGTTTTTAGTTTCCTTACTTGATTCACATCTTGTGTTCTCATTAAAGTGTATGCATAAACCTTATCTCCTTCCCTGTGTGGTTTGCCATATATCTTTTTATTAAAATTTCTTTCTTGTCTTATTGCAGATCTTTTTGTGTTGTGACACATTGCTTTGTGGATCTCCGTAATTTGGTCTTTGATCTTTCTTATATACTTGTTATCTGGTTTTCAGAGTATGCATGGTATTGCATTGATATTGGTGTTGCTGCTTCTTTTCCATATATAGCTTTATATGGGGTCATTGCTGTTGTTGAATGTACTGAGGTGTTATAGAAGTATTCAACCATTTCTATAACCTCTCTCCAATCCCTAACTCCAACTCTTGATGTTAAAATTCTTATTAATTTAATCATAGTTCTATTTAATCTCTCAACAGCTCCATTCACCTGTGGGTGATATGCTATTCTTAATGTTTTTCCTTCAACATATAGAAGTCCATTATTATTCACTTTCCATTTTTTTTTGAAAATAACTATTAGCTTCTTTTGCCAGTATCCATTTCTCATTGCTCACTTTTCCTCATATCTCCCTGAGAATGATATCTGTTTTTTGTTTTTCAATTATATCATTTTCAGTTATCTCCTCTTTGATTATTATGGGCATTATTGTATTCCCTTTTTTGTCTGCATTAATTTCAGGCAACTCTGTATACTCACTATGTGGTAAGAATTGAAATTGTTTCTTTTCACCGTCTACTTTCTCAATATCTCTTTGATATTCTGGTAATGCTGTCCAAAAATCTGCATTTTTGTGTAGTGTTCCTTTTTGGTGTTCTATTATGAACTTAAATTCATTAAGATATTCAATCCATCTCAACACTATCAACAATTTATCACCCAAAAACTTTTTTAACCATGTTAGTCCGCTATTATCAGTTCTTACTTTAAAGTTTTTTTTATCAAAAAATACCAAAATTTCTTAATACTTTCAACTAATGACAACATTTCCAGTTTTGTTGATCCATAATTCTCTTTACTCTGCTTAAGTTTTCTACTAAAAAACTGTATAGGTACTTCTTTTCCATCTTTTAACTGTCCCAAACATGCACCTATGGTGAGATTGCTTGCATCACAATCCAAAATGAACTTCTTATCATAGTCTGGCATGTTCAATGATTGCATTTTACTTAATTCATTTTTTATGTTATCCAGCTGCTCCTGTTCTCTCCATGTTCATTTCAAAATTATATTTTTCTTCAGTAATGCCATCATTTTGCTTGTTTTATGGGCTACATTTGCTATAAAACATCCAAATTTCAGGAGGATTGCTTTACATGCTGGTGTGTGTATATCTTCCTCTTCTGACAATATCATTTCTTCAAATATAGGTTTTACATCTCTGGTTTTTTTACAATTTTCTTTTACTTGTTTTGATATGTTGGTCACCAATTTCTCCACAAATTCATCTTCTGTTTCACATTGTTTATACATTTCACTCTGCATCTCTCTCACTGGTATAGCTTCATTTAATTTTTCTGGCTTTTCCATTATTGTTGTTCTATTATTTTGGCCTTTCCTTTTTCCTTATCTTGATTTTCTTCATTAGTTAATGATATTAACCTAATTTCATCCTTCAAGTTATCAATCTCAATTTGCTTTGAGATATTCTCTTCTCTAAGGTTTACATTCTCTTCATGCATCTGGCTCATAAGTTGTTGTAACTTTTTGCTTTGTACTTTGATTTCTTTATTTGCTTCAGTTAACTTTTCAATTTGTTTCCAAAACACATTTCTTTGTTCTGTTAATCTTACACTTGTATCTTGTATAATTTCTTCAATATGTCTATCTTTTTCAACATTTTCCATTTCTATCTCAAACATCTGTTGTGTTAACTTTTCTATTTGTATTGTCAACTCTCTTCTTTTGTTATTGTTGTTTTCTATTATTTTAGTAAGTTTGGCTATCAAAAATTCTGTGTTTTCTTGTCCTGGCTGTAGCACTATTTCTGCTGGGGACATCTCACTTTCAGGGGACATTGTCATGTCTTCTGGGGTTCTTTGGTTTTGGGGTGTTTTTTGTGTCTTGGCTTTAGTTCTTTGTTTTTTCCTTGAATTTACAATTTCCATTAATAACCAGAAGTAATCATTTACTGGTTCCCTTCTACCTGTGAACAATCATTTTGGTCAGCAAGAAAGTTAGTTTATAATTCAGTCAATGGTCAACTACAAAAATAAACATTGAATAAATAAATATGTAGAGCAACTTAAATATAATCATAATAATCTGTGAGCAACAAGTGATAGGAAAGCTATAACAAATAAAAATCCCTATCCCTATTCATAACCTATAAGAACATTGAGGAATTTACAGCTACTGCCCTCACCACCATTGAATAGCTGATTGTGAGGCTGCTCCAGAATTCCTTTAAATGTATTCAAGGACCACCATACAATTACTCTAGTGCTTGAACATTTAGCTTTCAATAAAACTATTAAATAACCTGACAATAAGCAACAAAGTAAATCCAAATAAAATTTGTTCATCAATCATTCTAACATTTAGTGAATATTTATAGCACATCTAAGTAAATAATCAAACACTCAACTAGTACCTGTTGATTGAGTCTTGTTTACAATTTTCCCTTGTTTTCTAGTTCTGCTTTTTAATTACACAATGTCAGTGTTAATTAGTGTACACTGTTTGGTCATCTTAGAAGTTGTCAAATACTGTTGAGTTAATTTAGGTATCAAACTGCATAAAATATTTTACAAATTCAATAATCAATCATAACCATGTGTTTAAAATTTAATTATTATTACATTTTAGTCTTAGTTGCTTCCATCTTTTTTCTTACTTTGACCACACATGGCTTTCTGATGGATTATGCCACACTCCCCCTCCAGAATAGGAAGAATGGAGGATTTAACAAATGATAGCAATGAAAATTGAGCAACACTGCATAATGGAAATTGATTAGTTATATTAATTTAGCCTTGAATATTAATACACTATATACTACTGGGAGATAAGTACAAATTTTATTCCCATATTTTTGTTTAAAAGAAGCTATGATTTTGATTTAGTCATTGGAATGAATCTTCTTACAGACTAGATGAGATCTATTTTACTTAGAGTTTTACACATCTGTAAAAAAATAATTGAATAAGTTAATTATGACCTGAAACATATTATTATTATATCATTTCTTCTCAAAGTTTCATGCTGGTGTCCTGCTCAGCTTGGGGAACTCACCAGTTCCCAGGGAGTCTGAGAGCTTTCCTCAGGACTCTTGTTGTACCTAACAATGCTGCCTTCTGTGCTACCACTCCTCCCCACTTTGGTACATCCAACTTCTCCAAGTATCTCTTATGCTTCTTACTAACTGTTCTTTGTGCACCTACTACTACCAGGAATACTTCAACCTTCTTTAACTTCCACAGCCTTTCTATTTCCTCTGCCAACTCTCTATACTTGTCTATCTTCTCTTTCTCCTTGCTTTCTACATTTCTATCCTTTGGTACTGATATGTTTATCACTGTTCCTAATCTTTTATCTTTGTCTACCACTACTATGTCTTGTTGGAATAGTTGATGAGGCAATTGTTGTCAGATAGGAAGTCTATTCCAATTATCATTTCATATGGTAGAGGTTGATTCATCATATCTATTTTCAAATTTCACATTGTTGATTGTTAATCTTGCATTCTTTACAGTGCCTTTTATATTTAAATAATCACTTGAGGCAATTATTAGACTTGTATTATTAGTTGTTATGTCATCTCTATTCCATCCAATTGTTTGAGTGCAGGTGTCAGCCATGATTGTTATGGAGGCACTGGTGTTGACAGTTGATTTTATGTTGAAGTTCTTTATAGTTATTGGTATCAAATTTCTTTCAAATAGATCTGTCACAATCAGTAGCTCTTTCACTCAGTCTTGGGCTAGCGCCCTTATTTGTTTAAATCATCTTTGTTGGAGTCTGATTATTCATGGTTTTCAAGGTCTTTGGCAGTATAGTAGCCGTCTTCTTTGATCAGGTAAACGAGTTTTTTACAATCAGGCTTCAGATGGCCTTTTTCACCACACTTTTTACATTTAACCAAGGGAAAGTTTTCTGGTTTTTCTGCAATTGCTTTCTGTAAGTTGTCATTTTTTGCAAATGTGCAAAAAGGTTGGAATGAGGTTATTGGTGGTTGTCCTCATTGTCAGTTGACTCTTTCATTATTTTCTAGAGTTAATCATCTATATCGCATTTGTTTTTTAATCTAGTTTTCATTGATTGTGGTAAACCTGCATAGATATATGAGTACAGATTTTGGGGTAGTATCTGTTTTCTTCTTGTGATAAGCAAAGTAATCAATGGACTTTTTAGATGTAAATGATTACATCTTCGTTTTTTTCTAGGCAGCATGTGTACAATTGCATCTGGTGCTGTTTTCTAGTACACTCATTGTCAAATTGATCATTCATTGCAGAGACAAGTTTATCATAGTCTGTTTTCATATTAGCATCCAAGTTTAGATAGACTTGTAGAGCTCTGTCTTTGAGGAAGAGAGGCATTTGGGTGGCTCTGTTTTGTTTCATACCATGTTGTTGTATTAGATAAATTTCAAAAAGAATTATCCATTCGTGAAAGATTTGGCCCTTTATGTTGAATTTTCCTGTGAAGTATTGTGACATTTTTGAAGTTTTAAATCTGCTTATAGGGGCAGATCTGGTAGAAAGGATACACATTTCTTTGATCTTGTGTTTAGAGTTGCTTAGATATGTGAGGGTGTTGTGGGTGCAGGCAGCAGCAAGGCTTTCTGGATGCAGGCGGGCTCTGTAGTGGCAGCAGTGGCTGCAGTGATAGCTGTGGGTGCAAGGCTGTTGGCTGATACAGGTTCTGTTTGGGTTGCATCAGATCTGTTATGGTCTCTAGAATGTTTGTTCTGAAGACATTTAAGTTTTCTCAGATTGATGATTCTAGGTTTGAGAATTGTTTTTGTGTGACGTAGGAGGTTTCATGTTGGGGTGATGCAATTTGTGATAATTGGTTTTCTAGAGTTTCCATTCTGGCTTCAAGATCATTTATGTGGTTTGTTTGATCTATGATGATTTCCATCAGTGCATTTTTGTTTAAAGTTTTCAAACTTGCTATTGTATAATTCACCATGTTAGTACAGCAAGCTAAGTGAGGAGAAGGTATAGTGGCAGTAAGGCAGTTGTTGGTATCCATTGTAATATGACTAGGCTTAAGATTCCATT
>CABFPE010000088.1:1530084-1551683 GCA_900660155.1 Hofstenia miamia
AAACATCTAAAATATGTGATGCTAGGTAATGCAATGCATGCAGTCAATTATGAAATAACCGGTTGTTGAACGTAATTTTTTCATTAGAATTTAGCTATGAATTTGAAAATATTCAATTTAAAATAATGTGCATTGCATTTGAAAGGTATTTGTACAAATGATGACATCGAAAAAGAATTTGGAGTTTTCAGACAGTAGTGGAGGAACTTATTATATTACTTACTACGATGTTCTCTCTGCATACAAAATTAGCTTATTACGCTTACTGAACTCTTTAAAAATTGACATTGCTGGTTTGGATTTGGTATGTTCCAATTGCAGAATCTGTTCCATTGATCTCCTTGGCGATGAAGTGGCGATAATTGACATGTAATATATTGAAGAACTTTTAGAACCTGAAAAACAGGCATGTTTTTTTGTTGCTGGCTACTTGTCAAAAAGTTATCCCTCACTTCAGAAATTGCAGGAAGAAGAAGAACTTGATGAACGTTTTTTACTGACTTAGTTAATCGTGGAGGGCTTTGTCTACCAATTATTGGATTTCCTTCATTTGTGCAGTTTTGCTATTCAATATTTTCAAAAACTAAGGATGATTTACACTGCATAAAACGGCTGATCCGCATTTTTAAAGTAGTATTATATTCATATTACAAGGACGAATTAAATATACCAGCCATCTGTTTGAAATCTATGGCGTATATTTTTCTTAAAGGTGTTATGAAGGCTAAATTGGATTCTTCACAAGAAAATTGCTGTCGAAAAATGTCAAAATTTTGTAAATTATAATTATAAATTATACTATTTAGTTGTGAATTAATTAAAAGTCCACTTTATAAAATATACCAAAAATTTCTATAACACTTGAAATTTACGAGGATGCATATTTGAAGAAACTATGTATTTATAGTTGACAAAAACGGTCTATGCTACATAATTAACATTACTTCTTTGCGGTTTTGGGCCTGCAGTCTCACTACACGAGTGTTTGCGTTAACCGCCTGTTTATTTCGTACTCCACGGATTAGGCCCAAAGCCCGTGTCGTCTTCAACTCTGGCCCAAATGCCTCTCCGAAAAATTCAAAATAAAACAAGAAATCGCTTGCTATCGTATAAAGTTTACTACTACCGTAAGTGAAATAATATTCGTAAAACTACGAAAATAAGATGAGGATATCTGCGATGATGGTCTGGTCTGCTAAATCAAAAAAACGAACCGTTCTTCACTTTTGCAGTCATACAATGAGCTACTAACAGGGCATATATTTGAAAGTCAAATCTCCCAATAATTATTGGATATGTAGGACATCAGAGTATTTGATTAGGTTACCGCGGTTACTAGTAGGTTATTGATCGGTTAGTAGAAGTGATTTGTAATCTAAATTACCACAATTTGCCCACTCTATCCATCATGTTTAAAATCCAGGGTTGAGAGGCTCTTTGTTGAGAAAATATTTTTATAAGAGGCACTATGTAGCGTCCTAGTTTTTAAAATATGATTTTAAATGCCCTAATTTGTGTAATATAGGATTTTGAGGCCGTTCAGTTGAATATTTTACTAGTAAATGCCGAGAGTCGCTCTGTGTATGGTATAGAGGTTGGCGCCGCCGCCAGTTGACTATACTATTGGCGGCGCAGACCAGAAAGGTCAGTGGCGGCTGAGCGACATCTATAGAACTGGACTAGACTGTATAATATTCCATATAAAAATCCCATAAGGCCTACAGTTCTGAAAAAAACTGTATAAGATGCAGCAGTATTGTGAAACTATCTATCTGAAAAAGGGTTCATCATGCGCTTACAGGCAATCTGATTAATAAGGCAGAACCTAATCAATGTTAAAAGTCAAAACCACATCAAGGACGTTAAGTGCGGTTTCCTTTTTAATACACATTTCCTTTGTCTTGACATACTTTTAGTAGGTTTGGATATCAATCTGCTCACCCATCTAAATTTTAGGTAAAGGAAAATGGCCTTAGGATTTTTGTTAATATGCACAGATCAGCAATTAAAACAATCACATTTCTTAAAAAAGCAATTTAATTTTTACCTAATTATACTTGGCCATAATTTGAATGATAAACATGTAAACAATAAAACTTTATATATTATATTATTGTTTTTTTGAAGCAGCTGTATGCTATAATTTAAACAGTAATATCTGTATAGTTTGATATGCTATATGATCACCAACCCAGATAACAATTTTGGTTGTTTTTACGTTGTTTATAGTTGTTTCATACTTTTGGTTGTTCCAGCAACCACTAACATCATAATAACAACTTTAGTAAAAAATAATCAGTGAGCAGATGCTTACAAATAAAACGCGTTTTGTTATTTTTTACTAGATACTTTTATATAAAAAAGGATTTGCAAAACCTTTTTTAAATTTTTAATTTGTGAAAAATTATAATAAGTGAATTTTCAAAATAATTTATTCATGAATATTTGGACACCTTGATATTGACTGTTAAATAACATAAGTTACAATTGAGCTGAAGAGATTTTTCACGACTTAAGAAAGTACTATTTTAAAATTGTGGTTAATTTTAGATTTTTAAATTTTTGTTAAATTTGGCAGATTTTTATCCTCATTGTTACCATTTATATACAAGACATTCATTTACATCTTTAACAAATGTTTGCCTTGAATATGCTTGACAGTATCTCAATGATAGTGGTCTGCTCTTTGTTGGGCTTGTTTGTTTAAACAGCAATGTTTGAACAGAAAAGCAATATAAAATATTATTTTGCAAATACGTTGTTTTTGACACAAAAAATCAACCACATAACAACCCAAAACAACGTTGTTTAGCCTTTAAATTGTTATCTGGGAAAGATTTATTGAACTTAACAAATTTAAGCATATATATTTTTTACATCTAATCATAATAAAATTTGTATTCATTGAACGTATATATTCAATATGTATAAAAAACTCACATGCATGTCAACAGTGGTTTTTGGCAAGTAAATGCGATGTATTCAAGCTTAATGCAACGCTCATAGTGGAATTTGTTTTGATCAACTTTTTGAATTCCACTTAGAAGAGCATACCCCAAAGGGCATCTGCATTGAGTAAGGCAATCACTTCTTACTTCACAATTCTGTGATGAATTTCCACATAGATGTTCAATGCAATTAAGCTCTGGACAACCACCACAAAATTGTTCATCTTCACTACCAGGACAATCAATTGCACCATTGCATACTTTATAAGTACTCACACAAAATCTACTGGAATTTTGGCATCTTAAGTAATTTATCCTATTACAAGAAAGAACACTTTCATCATCACCTTTTGGACAATCCTCAATTCCATCGTTAACACTGAGTAAAGAAATGCATTTTGAGGTGGTTTGCGCGCTACTAAGAAAAATTTGATAGCATTTAATACTTTGAGGTTAAGAAATGTGCAATGAATATGTGCTTAAGTATTTTAAAAGTTACATCCTCAAAGCAAAATTTATGAATAGTTATGGATAGTACTGACAAACCATTCTTGAAATTATTGATATTATGCTGAGAATAATTTGCTCAAATAATTCTCTATCATAATATTTGCTGTGAACCTGCAACGACACTAAGTGATAGTTTTGATAGTATTTAATGCAATGACTTGAATATCAAAATATCATATTTTGATCCTGCATATTTTTAAGCAGATCTTTAAGACATTATATGAATTTTTGTGCACAGTTATTAATGCATAGTCACTATGACTGCAAACAA
Organism: Hofstenia miamia; assembly: GCA_900660155.1. Classification (NCBI taxonomy): domain Eukaryota; kingdom Metazoa; phylum Xenacoelomorpha; order Acoela; family Hofsteniidae; genus Hofstenia; species Hofstenia miamia. The sequence goes on from CABFPE010000088.1 coordinate 1,533,814, forward strand.
TTCTAATCTCATGGGATTTTCGACTTATTAATTATGTAATTCCAAAAACTTATATGAATAAAAAAATTGGTTTTATTTTATACAATAGACTACAAACAAATGTATTTGCCAACAAATATAACAAAGAGAATATGTTCCAATGACGTCAGAGATACACAGACAGCCTATTAAATAATAATTCAATTGCAACCTTTTTTGTGTTCTGTGAATTTGATAAAAAAGAAAGATTTAAATTTAGTACTTACCTCGACTTTCTGCATTCATATTCATCTTGTGAGCATGAATTATCACAATTGTAACCCTCTTCTATTGTGCAAGCTTGAACAACATTTATAAGAAAACTCAACAAACAGATAGAACTCGTCTTCATTGCTGAATTTAGTTTAAGAATAATTTTCTCTAGTAAATTAACCAATAGCAAACTGCTTAGTTATTCAAGATTATCTAGGCAGTAATATAACATTGTGAATCATTAAAAACTATTATTAGCAAAATCAATCTCATAAGGTGTTCTTTTTGAAACATATTGCTCTAAAACATTTCTCAATAGGAAAAGAGGTATACAATTTCCATGAATCAATCGTTTACATCTCATGGTTGGTCAGATGCAAAATTTGTTCAAAAAATTGACAATTCTACAACTGCATTTTCTGAAACCAAAAAGCACGTGGAATTTGAATGTGAGTTCACTTAATTGTAAAATTCTGTCATTTTTTGCAAATCAAATGGCGGATGATTTGAAAAACAGGCATTTGTTCACATTAATTGAAGTGTTATCTCTATGTTAATTTCATAAACTGTATTTTACTTCATGAGTTTTCATCCCTCGTCAGCTTATATAAAATTTGTTTCTAAGTAAATATTTGTGCGTCAATGATTATTATGATTTTGGGAATTCACTAAATTTGACGAAGTTTCGAGTGAGAAATTTATTTGCTAAGAAATGCTGTTTTACATAGCATTTCTCTTTAATTAAAATCAAAGTAAAATAAAATATTTTCCAACTTTATAACCATGGCCTGATGATATTCGTCATGTTGTTGTGCTTCCAAAAACTAGAAGAAAAATCATGCTAATTTGCACAGATTTTACCTATATTCTTTGTCTAGATAAGCACTTAATGCTTCCTCATTAACATCTAAAATGTTATTATATACTCTTCCTTATAAAGCACAGTTGGAAGTCAACTTAGATCCAAAATGTACATTGTTAATAATTCCATTTAAAGTCACGTTCAACATTGTGCTTAACACATGGACATAAACAAACATCTCTGGAAACAAGAAAAAAGATTATTCGGAAATACCTCAAGTAAAAACATTTCTTAACATTTACTTGTGCTCTTGCGTACAGTACAGCATATTATTTCTATTTATAAAAAAGAGGGACAATGTGAAGCCTGGAAACGAAATGGCAGGCCACAAAATTCAACGGAAAAAATCAAGCAAAAGGTTGCGACAGTTAGCGGTTATGTGCACAAAACTCAGTTCTGGCAACCTGAAGCTTTGTTGGACAAACGGCCACAAATATGCCACATCAAGCATCCACAGAATACTTCAAAAATATGAACTTTTTAGACGTCATGCTGCTGAAACCCGCTTCTCACAAAAGACCACAAATTGAAGAGATTTAGGTGGTGTAGACAGAAACGCAAGAACACAGTTTCTGACAGGAGGAAAGTTGTATTTACAGATGAATCCGGAATTGAACTTCGTTCGGGTAGTGTTCACTTTGTTCGCAGACCAAAAAGTGTTTTCCAACGCTACAGTCCGAAATATCTGTCTTGAAACGTTTCAGGAAGAGTCTGATGGTATTTGATACCATTTGGAATTCCGAACTCTGAATTTTAGTCAGAGTTGAAGGAACTATGAATAGTTTGCAGTACATTCACATTTTACAACAACACGTTTTCTCACAATAGGAAGAAAGTCACATCTTAAAGCAGAACAATGCCCTTTGCCATGTTTCGGAGGTAGTCATGCAGTTCTTGGAAGAAAATGGAATCGCTATTCTTCCAGAGTGGCTACCACATTCGCCGGATCTAAATGTCATTGAAAATCTGTGCGAGCAACTGAAGAGACGCTTGGAAGTTCAACACATTGGTATCTTGGACGAACTTTGGCAGAAAACCGAACAAAAATTTTACAGTATTTCGGACGATTATATTGCCACACTTTTTGATTCGATAGCAAGACGTATCGCAAAAGTTATTGAAGCAAAAGGAAACTTAACCAAATACTAGAGACTATTGTCGTGTTATCTTTGTAAACAAACTTATCAAAATTTATTTTTTGTTTTACTAAAAACGTTTCCCTTACTGTTACAACCCCAAAAATATGAGGCGCCAACTATTATTATTAAAGGTGTATGTCAACACGTTTTAAGTGAATATAACAGTTTATCATTAATTGGCTAAACTACTACAAAGCTAGCTATAGGTATAAAATAGAGCGCTTAAGGTTCTGCAGACATACCTGATTTGCACAGACTCATAACAATAATGCATATACAGCAAAGCAAATAAACATACATATGACAATAGGTGTAGTTATGAATATCATTTACAAACATACATCTTCTAGTATTGATAATATTTTTGGTTAACGGTATATTTTTGGTTAAAATTGAATAATTTTTTCCAATGACAAAATGAATTTTGAAATTCACAGTTAAAATATATAATTCTTAAGCTGAATTGATAGATAATTTCTAATATTTAATTAAGCAGCAAGATTTAAAATTGTGTTTAGGAAAATGATTCAGATGGCTACTATGAATATCATGTGTTTCATGGCAAAATGAGGTAGACTCCTTGTGAATTTCCAAATTGGAGAAAAGATTTTGAAAAGAAGCGATATTTATTTCAATCATGGACAAAAACTTTCTATGACGCTATGAATGTGACGAATGCCTTCATTTTCATTTGTGGATTTATTTTGGTAATTCCCTTTGAGTAGTTATTTCGCATTTTCTCTAGGTAAAGAAATACAAAGAAACAAAAATCTCAGCTAATTATTCTTGTTTGGTGGAACTATTGTTGATAATATTAATATCATCATCCCATTCCTATAAGTCAATTGAATTACTAAATGCCAAACTTATTTTTGCTGAGTTAACGTATACTTCACATACTGCAAAATTCAATTATTCTGTGGTTCATCCTTTGCAGAATTATCAACTTTGTTAGAGTTCTCACCCAATTTCTATCAACAAAGTTTTGGTAAATATCTCCTTTGAACGTCTACTGCTTGCAAATTTCCCAGTCCTTTCCCAAACTATATTGAGAAATAAAAATCGTTTAGCTGTTTTCATAGCTTCTTTATGCCCAACTATGTTAATAAGTATATGGTATTCCCATAATGCAAATTGGGATTTCATGAACTTTAAATCTCGCAGAGTGATATTTGATTTATCTAAACATTGTCCATTTGGAATACTTCCTACACATTTTGTGAATGTGGCTAAGGTAGTTTCGCATTTTGTTTACGCATTAAGGGGATAACAGATTTATAAAGTACATTGAAAAATGTTATACCATTTTCTTCTCTGAGATTGTCCAAGGTATTGCTTATTCACTTATCTATTTATCTATCTAACTGTAATGGGTGACAACAAGGCTCATTATTGGAAGTGTGGCAATTTAATACAAATTCGAACGTCTAAGTAATGCCATGAACTTCTATAACACTAACTGGATTGGAACAAATGAAAAAAAACAGCAACATATGGCCGATTTCACTCAGTCATTGAATTATTCCGCTCTTCAATTCANACAGTTAAAAGTAACTTTCAAATTTCAATCTAGTAATGCTATGATCGACAGATGCCTCAGTACAATGTTGTCAAAAATTCGTGCAATTTATTTCAATTTTACGAAAATAAAACTAAAATCTTTCCATAAGAACGATCATTGTTGTACATAATACTTCAGTTTGAGAAAATATTCCTTCGTCTGCCTTCACGTTCGAATATCAAATCCAACTTTCGTTTAAGTGTAGGAAAATTCCGTCATGTGTTTATATAAAAAACGTTTACCATTTAAAAGAGTTCGAGTACTTATCGAAATAGCGAAATTTAAAAATATGTTTACTTTTTTAATGGCAGACAAATTGGAATTTTGCTCATGTATTTTACCTGGCGCATTTCATAATTGGAGAGGTTTTCAATTATCTGTAGACAAATTGACAAGATGCTTCATCATAAAGAATTTTAATTGTGAAATTTTGTTGATAAGTAACCGCTTAAAGAGAAAAATGCGCCTAGAAACAATATTTAATAGTATATGAGTGTATGATTTTTACCTGGTAATATTAGAAGAAAGGATTCCAATAGTTCTAATTAAGGCTTCGCATTTTCAATGAATTTTTTTACTGAATTTGCATAAACTCAATCTTAACTCAAGCAATTTATGGAGATGTGATTTTAAACTAATGCGAAATTTAGGCATAAATTTCTCGGGAAAGAGTAATTTTGAAAAATCTGGAAATAGCATCTTATGTTCTAATCGGCAAAAAGTCTTTACTACAACGTCTGCAGAAGTTGCAAATTTGACCCAAATGGCCTTTCTTATATAATTGAGTTCGACCAAATTTTTTCCTATTCGAAGCGGATTTAAAGCCCACAGGGAGAAAAATATACCGTGGAACACATGAAATATGCGGTAGTAGTTATGTGGAATCATTCCGCTTAAGTCCGAGGGAATGATAATTATGATTAAATTTTATATCACAAGTAATTCAATTTTTCTATCCAGTTTCGATATTTTTTAAACAATAGAACCGAAGCCTAATTAAGATAAGATTTACGAAGGCATTATGTTTACACCCATATTTATTGTTTTGTTAGCAGCATTGAATTTAATTCTAGTGAAACAACTGAAATTAAAAAATGGCATTTCTGTTATATGTTTAGAAATTATAAACTGCAAAGGGTAAACGAAGAAATAAATTCAATTAAAAATTAAATACAAATTTATCAATTTTGAATTTACATTGTAATTAGTAAAATTCAACAAATTCCATGATTGAATGCTTGAACAACACTAGAAATTCCTGTTGGATCCAAATTAGTCCAATCAAATTCACCAGTTTCAGAAGCTTCTTCAAATGCATCGACAGTACCCTCAGCAAGGCTTTGACCAATTTCCTTTCCGGCTTTCTTCAGTTTGTCCTTTATTTGCTGTTTGGTCATATTTCCCAATGATTTCATGGCATTCTTTATTGCAACCTTTGCTGACGCCTTTGCAGCAGTTGAAGTTCCCCCAGTTGCAACAGCACTGGCAATGTCAATAACAACTTCAAGAACTGACGTAAGCTTCAAAATTTCAATTAGCGCAAAAAAACATATGATTTACCATTTCGAACGTTCCCTCGACACATGCCTGTTGTGAACTAGCACAAGCCATTCCACAATCAACCGGGTGACTTCCTGTACATCGCTTCCAACAAACCGGTCCTACACCTGTGTAACCAGACGCGCAGTGTGAGTAACACAGCCCTGCATCATACTCCTTGCTTCCACAGTTTGGCAAAATGGTTTTACGAGTATAAGTCTTCTTAGCACAGCTAATTCCTATGTCTGTCATTCCATTTAAACAGTTCGGTGAACAAACACAACATCCGACATTGTGATAGCCTGTACGACATTTCGGGTATACTAAAATATCAANAACTGGTCCTACACCTGTGTAACCAGACATATATATATGTCCGCTGATGACAAATCAAAAGCCAATAACTTAATTCCTCAAGGACACTACACTTTTGAAATTAAGATAATTATAAGGTTTTCTATTACTAGTTAATTGTATAAATTTATTGCTATACCGAAGGTACGGCTCTGTAATATTTTAATTGGTCTTGGTTTGTTTGTAATCTGCACGCGTTTCAGCAAAAAACTTCCAGGTATTTTTAATTCGTTATAAGTAAGGACCGGACGGGAATATAAGTCATATATTAAAGCCTTCTCAATATAAATGCATAATTCCCCAACGCATACAAAATGCATTTAGAGAAGTTCAACTGAGTTAATACAGCAACACCATACTCTTCAACACCGACCTTTTCAGCAGCGACTCATGATGTGGTGTTCTTTTAGTTTTAATGGCTTGATCCCCATGGTACCTATTCAAGGAACTATGAATGCTGAGCGTTACATTGATATGCTTCGTAACAACTTTCTGCTATCAATCTGGAACCTGGTACCCTGTGATCAACCGTGAAAATTCATGCATGGCAATACGTCATTCCATAAGAATGGGATGGTGACACAGTTCTTAGAATTTTGTCATGGACAACATAATGCTATGAACCCGATCGTGAATTTTAGAAGGGTATTGAAGCGATGTGTACACAGTAACCATCACGCAATAAGGAAAAATTACTTGGAAACATATGTGAAAAATGAGCTTTTAGTTACAGGCTGTTGTGCAACACTGCTAGAAAATATGCCACGATGTGTTGATCTTCTATATAAAGCAAGACGAGGCTATACAAATTATAATAATAGTAACTTTTTATTTGTATTTGTTATATATATATATATATATATATATATATATATATATATATATATATATATATATATATATAAATTCATTCAATTTCAATAATTGTACTTCCTGGCCTCACGCCCGAGAAGTTTAATTGCTGACCAGACCCCACTCACTGGTCGATGCGATTCTAGTACTGGCTATGTATGCTGGCTTGAGCACCTCATTAGATATACAACGATTCTTTTTCAGGCAAGCAAAATTATAGTTCTGCTTGTTAATCTGATTATGTACAGTTTTTTTTTTCTTTTCATTCAATATACCTCTGACTCAGAGTAATATTTTAATGTTTGTTAAATAATAGGAACAGCTATGTAAAAAATTCTGAGAGCCCAATATTTTTAAAAGAATGTCTAGCTAAAACGAGCCTCATTGAAAGATTCTATGTGACCAGCCGAGCCGAAAATATATTCAATAACAATTTGCTCAACATTTTGGCCACAAAGCATTAAAATTTAAGCATTTACAATTATGCACACGATGTTTCTTTGCTTTCAAGTAGTACTAATTGTGCATTAATTTTTCTCATTATATGTAAATATTTTAATTGTTTTCAATTTTAATCAATGAAAACATAAAATATTCGTTAAATTGGTTTTAAAGAATTTCGAAATAGTATATTTAATATATACATGGTTTTTCCATCAAGTATGCTGTAATTAAAGGAATATACAAATTATACAAATTTGGATAATTTGGCCATTATTTGGCAAATATTTGCCAAATATTTGGAAAATTGCCATTTTAAAAAAATCATGCATTTTTATCCAAATATTTTGCAATTATTTGTCAAGTTTTTCTAACGTATTTACTTGGGTGACTACTATAATTTCACAAATTAGTGTTGATTTGAAAGCGGAAAAAACATTCGTTCATGTTTAAGACAATAGCTACTAGCAATCTACGAGCTCCTTGCTTTGCTGAATAAGGTGTTATCATTTGGTCAATTCTATCAACACTGACTTTGCTTTTACTATAAAACAGTACTGTTAGATTTACTTATCTAAGAAGCATTGAAGTGTGAATGCTTATTAATACAAGAATAAATATTCACTTTTTAATGGGTTTACATTGGTAGGATGACAACAATATTGCATTTGACTAAGTGTACAATTTGGTCTCCTACAAGTTATCCTTTATACTGACATTTATGCATGGGCCACTATTCTCTGATAATCTCATATTTCACTCACAATTGTTGTTTTCTTCAATCTCAAGAACAGTGCAGATTTTAGAGATGTAAAAAAATTAGAAGTAGTAATATTATGGTCTTGTCCCAAAAATTCATTCGTCAATTGCATTGCAACGGATTCCCTTTTGATTTATGCGTTCTTCAGCATAATAATGTCACAAATAGGGCAAAATTTCAACAATATATTTCTTATCAATTACGACTAAAGTCCTTTACCTTAACCCAAACCAACTCTACATCCCCTATTGCATTATCATCAGAAGGTTTGCATAGACAGCAGTTCCTCCTGGTTGTTCAGTGCTCAATTCCAGTGAAGATATGAAAATAATTCCACCTGGTCAATATTAAAAAACAATTTATGAATTTGTTCCAATGAGAGTGAACAAGCGGTATTAGTTTATTTTGAGGTGACAAGATGGAATACCCCCCCCCCATTACCTTTCCAATATAATTTATGGACATAATAAATTACAACCATTTTTGATAATTTAAACGAATAATAGAAGAATATTAAATGTAAGAAAAAACTAACATTTGTGGGTGTAATAAAAGGGACAGAATTTGAAACAGAAAACGCCTTTAGCATTAATCATTTTAACTGAATTTGTCAATAAATTTTTTGGTAAGGAATATGTATTAAATTAAAAGTTAACTATTAAAAATCAATTAATAGCTACTACCCTACCCTTAAAATATCATTATATATATATATATAGTTATACTCCACTATCCTACCTAGTTGCAATATATGTACATTAACGAGAAGCAGCAATTTGTTCTTAAGCAATTCTTGTAAGGTTCTCTTTTTTCCCGATCTTCTGCTTTTGTACTTACAGACTCGGACTGAGTAACACGAACTCGATTCGAAAAACCTGTTAAAAAAGACTATTTTGCTACTACCAGACCATTGTCTGTTTTACAAAAGCTTACAGCACCTAAAACATTAAATTTTGTGATTCATCCCATATTTCATTATTCGAATTTAATTTTATGCCATTTTTTCAGTACTTCTATAAAATATATTAAATTATAGTTTAAAAATTATCTTTTTGATTATCTTCAAAATCATTTAATGAGAAATTCAAATTTGGTGGCAACCGTCAAGTAAAATTATTAGGTGTAAAATGAAATTTTTTATATCCATTTAAATTTTGGTAGCTACAAAAACTACAAAGGGTTTTAGTAATTACAGAGGTTTAAAAAGCATACAATAATTTCAAAAAGAAACAATTGTTTTTTGAATTTCTTTTATATAAATTCTCATATGACCTAAGCAAAATACTTACAATAAATTCCTCTGTAAATTTTATGATTGAAGGGCTGCTTCATAGCATAATGCAAAAAAATTCTTTAAATATTGATTATTTCACTTAAATTCTTCACTTTGGCCACTCGAAAATTTTCAGAATTTGTATATATTATGAAATAGTCAATTTTTCAATTGATTGTGAAATGTCAACTTGCTATGAATCTTTTGATAAAAAACAATTTTTTACATTATTCGATATTAACTCTGGGGTTATCTTTTTTATACCCCTTAAGGAGTTTAAATAATATTCTTAGAACATCTTTGAATAATAAAAACTTTGTACAATCAATCAGCTTTCCTAGTTATTCTATTTTGGAATTTCTTACAGAATAAACTTAATTTATTTAATTTGAATATTTTTGTTCATTGAAGTTTGAGTCAAATGCCGACAAAAAGTAATTAAGGCAACGATGATCACAAAATAAAATAATATTCTTCTCACTAATTGCTTTTGAAATTTAATATCAATGTATGAAGACGCTTTAGTTTTCTATGCAATTATTATTGACAAAATTCCACATTAGTGCCAAAAGAGTGTTCCTCATATAAAGTTAAAGCTCTGCAAACAAGAAATTTAGTTTTTCTTTGGAGAAAATAACAGCATACCAGTAGTGGGTTAGTGCTGAAGCAAGATAATAAGCAGGATTACAAATTTTCGGCGGAATTTTTTCTTTTTCGGCGGCGGAAAAAAACATGTTTTCGGCACGAAAAAGTTAATTTTCGGCGGAAATGAATTACAGTTCAATATCACAGTTAGTTTACAAATCGGCATTGTATTTAATAAAAAGTAGCTTGCTAAGGGTTTCTTCCGTCATGTTGTTTCTATCTTCGAGGAAAGAGTTTAGAATAGAGAAGAATCGTTCAACACATACTGAAGTGCATGGTGCAAATGAAAACACGTGAATATCCACCGGATTTTGAATGGAATTGCCCTGGGATTTGGCATATGCCGCCTTAAGTCCATTATTTTTTTCAGAAAGAAACTCAAGCTTTTTCATCGCAATTTCAGCTATCGAATTTCCGGTTTCTTTTAAGTCGATGAGCTTCTCCCACAGATCTGATAGTTGTTTATATGCCTTTATAACGGTAAAATCACTTGACTGGCTTGCTGATATGAGGGTGGTAATAAAACCAAGGGCTGCGACATGCCCAACTTTTGTTAAGAACGGCGCCCCATCCGTCAAATCGACGGCTTTCTTTGCCGCTGATGACTCTTTTTCAGGGATAGTTTTCAGAAATTCTTTGAGTGGTACCCAATTGCTGACAATATAGACCACTGCATTTAACCAGGTACCCCATCGGGTCAAAACGGGAATTGGAAATTTTTCACGGTTGCCGTTGAAGGTTTTCCATTTTTCCACACGGGAAGGGCACTTTTCGAACACTTTTTTGACATTTTTCACCAATTTATTTATGTCGTCATTTTTGTCCACAATTGCACTGCAAACCCTCGCCAGCATGTGAGACCAGCACGTGACATGCACCATATCAGGGAACAATGCTTGCAACCCCCGGGCGGCTACCCCGTTGTATGCGGCCCCATCGGTGATAAAAAGTCGAAATTTTTCGAAATCAGCAGCAAGATTAAGAACGGAAAGAGCCTTCATAATCTTTTGTTGAACAAATGTACCATTAGGGGGAACTAGCTCCCTGCTGAGTTCAATCAAAAACGGGGAATGGGGTTTTTCACTGTCGAGTTTCCCAATTAAAACGGCATAATACTTTTTGCCCCCATGGTCACATTCATCGAATACGATATAAAAATGCGGAAACTCACCAGCAATTTCTCTTAATTTTGCCATCTTCATTTCGAAAGCTTCCGTGGCGTAAGTATTTCCAAGAGTAACGTCAGATGGTAACGGTCTTTTAAAGCCTTGCTCCAAAAATGTTTTCAACTTTGTGTTTCTGAGTGCCCCAAGGGGCAATCCTGCACCAACCCAAGCGTCAGTAAAGTTGTAGTTAAAAGAGTCTACATATCGATCTCTTGAAGTAGACATAAACAGAGTCGATTGATTCCCCTTTTTTAAGTTTACAGCCTTAATGTGGTTAGCCCCAGAAATGTGGTCGGTAATGTGATTGCTCTTGGAGCAGATAAACGATTTCGAACACTTCTGGCAAATCACCCTTATTTTCGCCTCGTGCGAATTCAGAATTTCCAAAAATCCATGCTCGCGTACTTTTCTTTTTAAACTCACCATAGAAGAGCTTTTAGTAGCCATAGTTATTCTTATTGAATCAGGATTCTTGATTTCCCCTCGCACAATAAATTCTGAAAACAGAGTCAGAATAGTAAACGAATAGTAAAATTGAGCAAACAATACCGTGCAATACGTGTAAAACCAAACTCAAACAGAGTCCCAATTATTTGTTTGCACACATTTTGATTGACAGGCATTTTCGGCGCCACATCCACTTAAATCGGCGGATTTCGGCGGCTCGGCGCCACCGAAAATTTGTAATCCTGATAATAAGCTGCCATCTAGAATGTACAATAAATCAGGATCAACTAAACTCCAAAACTGAACAAGCTTAAGCAGCTTACGTAGACAGGTCAGGGCGTCCTACACTTGAATACATACTCCACTGACTCCCCCTCGCAGCTTCGTAGAAGATTTAGCTGCTCATGGCCATCTGAATATAGAGCGTATATGAGAGCAACAATAAGCCTGGTATTAAACCAAAACAATTTATTAAATGTTTGCTCACATGAAGTCCCTATTTATACAGAGTAATTAATAATCCGCATTACACATGCCAAAGGCAGAACAAAAATGTAAACACTAAACAATGTGATTGGGTAGATGACTATGTGCGGGAACATAGAAAGAATTAGCATAAGTGATAGAGAGACGACTCCTAGAGGCGAGAGGAAGTGCGTGGGAATTCTTTTATGTAAAGGTCCTGATTGTACACCCCTCCCCTAAGATACCCTAATCCGGAAGTGAGGGTTTACTTTGAAGGCTGGCTGATGAGGTTGTGGGTAATGTCCAGCAGTTTTAGGATGTGGGTGTCTTCCCAGGTTGTCTTTGATATGTATTCTGTTCGACTGAGGTAAGAGATTGCTTCGATTTTGGTAGTCATGCATTTGTGATATTGTATGTATTTTAGGCTTGTTATTGGTGCCGGAATGATGATAGATTGGCGGAGGTTATTTATTCTTTGCTGGAATATATTGTAGAAGTTCCAATATAGTTTTTGGCCTTTCAGGGCAATCATGAGAGTCATTTTGCATCCATGTCAGATGTATGGGCTGACGTAGTATCCAGTCTGGCGTCTAGAAAAAAGAACTGAAACATTGATGACAGGGATTGATGGTAGTTGGTATTCTTGTATAGAATGTTTATATTTTGCAGTATTACTTCTTCGGACATTTGATCTGGGTCATGTATGTCAGTGCGTATCATTGTTACAATTTCGACTCTTTGGGATACGTCATAGTATTTGATGTTTTCCTTGATGAGGTTCATCCATATGATGTCTTGACTTCCAGCAAACAAGGTGAGATTTTTTAGTTTCTTTTTGTTTAGTTTTTCTTTTAGGTTGGCAATTTGTTGGCAGATTGGGCAAACCTTTTTGTAGATGTCTTCTGGAGGATGTCTGGTAGTTACTAACAGACGGTATTCCTTGTCATTGTCACATTCTTTGGACCATTTTTGGATCTTCATTTTCATGCCTTTTGAGTATGTAGACGAGCTTGAGTGTAGACCAACCTATGTTGAGCCATTCTAGGTCTTTACATTGTTTTCTGGCTTTTAGTAGCTTTAGAATGTTTTTGAGTTGGACATTGTCGTCAAATGTTATATGTGCTGTGCTTCTGTAGTAGTCTCTGCTAAGTTTTGGTAGAAATTGATTCAGGTTAGAAGATTATTGTGTTAACTAGAGGGCGTTTCTCTTTGTCAATGACTGTAGGAAGGGCTTTGCTGGTTACTCTGTTTTCTCCGACTTTTAGTATTTTGAATATCACATTTCTGGTTGTCTTGGATGTGTTATTAGCAGCAGTGGTGTGATGTGATAAAGTAGGGATGGATTGTTTTGCACTCAATGAGGGATAGTTTTTGTTGTCTTTCTGTGAAGCAAGAGTCTTGTTGACTGCTGGTTGTTGATGACATTAAAAAGGGTACTGGCTAATGATACATCTTTTAGTTGGTATCAATGTTGAGGGTGTGCCAACCCTTTTGTGTGCAGTTGAAGTAGATGNAACGTTCAATTCATACAGAGCATTTGATTCATTTTGTAATCAAGTATTGAATGAATCAGAATATCATTCATTTTTAAATGATTTATTGGATAATCGATAAATTCATTCAATGCTCTAAAGTTATGAAACTCTTCAATTAGAATTTTGTGTTAGCAATTACTAAACCAGTTACAGAATAATATATGTATGTGAATGTATACATGGCTTACTTCATTAATGGAATTTTTTAAAAAATTAATTAATATTAAATATGAGAAATTTATGTTGTATCTTGATGCTGGTAATTTCAAATTTCGATTTCATTAACCTAAGGAAAGTATTATTCTCGGTAGACTACTTGACGAATTACAAAATGGTAAAGAATATTTCATAATTACACAAATCTCCTAGTGCTGAAGGAAGTAAGTCACTGCTATTTCGTTTCACAAGAAAATTGGAGGAGAAATCTATAGCAACAGAAACATTGGAAAATANACGTCCTGCAGCTTAAGACGTCCAAGATGGGATCATGACCACTGAAGGACCCTAAGGACATCATTCAGGGAGATTCATCTGGACTTGATTGCTGTTTAGAGGTTTTTGAGTGATGGGCTCTGCGCAGGCTTGTTGTGACTGCTCTGCATTTCATGTTCAGGTTGACCTAAGGGCAATGAAGCAAAGTTAATAGACCATTCATTATTAAAGATATTAGATTTAGCAATACATTTGGGTTGTGTGCACAAACTTATAGGGGAAGTATGTTTTACTTTAAATTTGTTGTCAAATGATTCTTCTGATATTTTTTTACATCCAGGTGTAAGGTAGAATTCATTGTTTTCGGATTTGATGAGTTTGAATTCATTAATTTTCAATATTCTAGCATGTTCAATGTCATGGGACATCCTTTTTATATTTTGAAAGTGAGTGATTTTCTTGTTATCTAGCTTTTAATTGTTGTGAGAGAGTATTTTCATTATAGTACTAGTTCCTTCCCAGTTGAAAGATAGTTTGTGAACCTGTTTCTTGTTGGTGATAACTCTGGGTGTGTATACAAATACTTTGTCACTGATGGCATGGGGTTCACTGTAGATTTTTCTATTGAATTGATGCTGTTGTCTTATTGCACTTTTTTCAGCTTGGGCACACATTGTTTTATGTGTCTTGGCTATGTTCTCCATGCGTTGTTTAACATAATTGTTGTTGGCCTTGTGGCCAAACATGGCTTTGTATGGTGAGATCTTCATGGTTGAGTGAGTCGATGTATTGTAAAAATATTCTATCATTGGTAAAATTTCTCTCCATTGTTTTCCACTGACATGTGCTGTTACTGTTCTCATAAGTTTAAAGAGGGTTTGGTTTACCTGCTCAACTGCACCATTTGGTTGAGGGTGATTTATGGTGGTATGTATGTGAAGAATTTCTAGTTTCTTTGCTAATTCTTGGAAGAGGAACTGCTTTCCTTGGTCTGTTATCAGTTGTGTCATGGGGCCAATTGCACACACCCAATTATTAGTGATGGCTTCTGCTACTGTAGATGATTTGATGTTATGTAGTGGTATCATCTTGTAGTATTTGTGAAATGATCTACCATGACTAATACATATGAGTAGCCTTCATCATCTTTTGAAAGTTGTTCAATGTCTGCATTGAAAATTTCATTAGTATGTTCAGCAGTTATTTTTTCTAGAGAGGCACACTGTCCTGGAAAAAAAGATGTATTTAGTAGGATGCAGGATTGGCATTTTTTTATGATTTCTTCTATTGTTGTGCGTAGGTAAGGTGTTACAAAGTTTTTATGTATGGTGAGTTCAGTTTGTTAAATGCCTTTGTGTCCTTGTTTGTGTACTTTCTTAATGACTTCTCATTTATAGTATTCTGGTAGTGCAATCAGATTGCATGTTGTTGCAGAAGAGTACAGTATGTTGGAATCAGTTAGTTTCCATTTATGTTTATGGTAATATCATGTTGCCATGGAGTCTATAATGAACGTGGGGTTGCAGAGTTTCTGTATGATCTGACATAAGATTTTGTCATTTGCTTGAGCTTTGGCTATTTCTTCTGGTGCTTTGTGTAGATTGATAGTATTGGCTTTATCAGATGTCCACTCCTATCTGTGTTGATGTTAGGAAGAGTTTCATATTGACACTGGTATGAAGTTTAATGGTCTTGGGGGACCTTGCTCTTTTTTGAGGTCTCTTTGATATTGTGGTAGTGTTGTCCATATATCTGCATTTTTATGGAGTTTTCCCTTTCTATGTTCAATTGTGAAATTGTAATAGTGTAGGTATTTGATCCATCTAGTGATGAGGTATCAGTTTTTCCACGCCATTTTGGATTTGACTTAATGCTGCACCAATTGCCATATATGAAAGGGACATTTGGCATTGGTGAATTGAGTGATTCAATTTTCTTGATTTCTTTTTTGAGATTTTCGAGTTCTTCCTGATGTGTCCAGGCCCAATTGAAGTGTTGAGGCTTGTGGAGGAGATCCAACATATGTTTGGTTTTTTCTGCCAGATTTGGTAGGAACATTTGGTAGTAATTTATAAAACCAAGTATTCATTGGACATCTTTGATGGTTTTTGGAGCTTGAATTTCATCTATCAATTGTTTGGCATTGCCTTTTAGTTGTATTTTGCATTGGGTAATGTGTCTTTTTTTTTGCAAGAGTGCATTTTTTGTGTTGACTCTTAGGCCAGCCTTGTATAATAATTTTAGTGTGGTGCTCAGTTCTTTTCCATGATCTGGTATGTTGTTGGAACCTATTAGGATGTTTTTGATGTATGCTGCAACTGCTTCTGATAGTTTGCAGTTTTCTCTTGTTTGTATTTTTTAATGTATCTTTGAAACATAGCTGAGGCATTACAAAGGGCGAAGGCCATGTAGAGCCATTCAAATAGGCCATAAGGTGTAATGAAGGCCATTTTCTCTATGTCTTCTTCTTTCATTGGCACTTGCCAATAGGCTTTGCAGAGGTCTAATGTTGAGAAGACTTTTTATTGTGCTGTGCTATAAAGAATGTTGTCAATATGTGGCAGGGGTATGCGTCTTTTACTGTTATGTCATTTAGTTGTCTAAAGTCAATTGTAGAATCTTGCCAATACAGTTATCACAAGTAATTGAGAGTAACTAACTATGGTTCAGGGTATATGTGATTGTTAAAGTATGACAGACTCCTAATTCTCTCTAACTAATTGAGTGTGTAGTTAATTAACTATATTAATCTGCATTTCCTTTATTAAATGCTTTACTAATCACAACCCGGCACTGTGCTATGCAAATCCAGAGACATCATTGGTGGCAACAGTTCCAGCTTTTACTTGAACTCTGCAATAGAAACCATTAGATGAATCAGTGCGTAGATGGTTAACTCTGTGATAATGTGTGTGTGATAAATTAATAATTTGGTGCATTGATTGTTCTTGTTATTATGATTAAGTAAATAAAAGGAACACAACTGTGATGCTTTAGCTTGTTATTGTTCCTTACATTTAATAACCCTACAGATATAGTGATACATGCTAGCCCTCCATATATGTGAACAATCAATGTGGTCAGCAAGAAAGTTAGTTCATAATTCCGTCAATGGTCAACTACAAGAATAAGCAGTAAATAAATAAACATGTAGAGCAACTTAAATATAATCATAATAATCTGTGAGCAACAACTGATAGGAAAGCTATAACAGATAAAAATCCCTATCCCTATTTGTAACCTATAAGCACATTGAGGAATCTACAGCTAATACCCTCACCACAATTGAATAGCTGATTGTGAGGCTGCTCCAGAATTCCTTTAAATGTATTCAGGGACCACCATACGATTACTCTAGTGCTTGAACATTTAGCTTTCCATAAAACTATTAAATAACCTGACAATAAGCAACAAAGTAAATCCAAATAAAATTTGTTCATCAATCATTCTAACATTTAGCGAATATTTATAGCACATCTAAGTAAATAATCAAATACTCGACTAGTACCTGTTGATTGAGTAATGTTTACAGTTTTCCCTTGCTTTCTAGTTCTGCTTTTTAATTGTGCAAAGTCAGCATTAATTAGTGTATGCTGATTCGTCATCTCAGATTTTGTCAAATACTGTTGAGTTAATTTAGGTATCAAACTGCTTAAAATATTTTACAAATTCAATAATCAATCATAACCATTTGTTTTACAATTTAATCATTATTACATTTTAGTCTTAGTTGCTCCATCTTTTTTCTTACTTTTACCACACATGGCTTTTTGATGGATTATGCCACACAATAAATGTTATCTGAAAGATATGAAAATTTCGATTAAATGTCAACAATTTGAACATGATTTAATCATTGTTGATACAACAAATTTTCAATTACCTTATCAAGTAATTCTTGAAAAAGAGTTCTTAGAGGAAAACCACTGCATCATCAACTTCAAAGATAACACCATCACAATCAATAATGAACCTTCAATTCGTAAAGATTTATACACTAAAGACAATGAACTAAAACAGTTTTTTATTACTGAAAAAGTTTATATTGACACCTTTCATTGGAAATTAGTTAAAGCCAAATCTAAAGATAATTTAGAAGGAGATTTCATGATTAATAATATTTCCGGGTATAATTCAAAGAAATTGATACATTTATCAACCAACAGCT
>CABFPE010000088.1:1559030-1577733 GCA_900660155.1 Hofstenia miamia
GATTGAATTTAGATCAATAAACGTTCAATTCATACAGAGCATTTGATTCATTTTGTAATCAAGTATTGAATGAATCAGAATATCATTCATTTTTAAATGATTTATTGGATAATCAATAAATTCATTCAATGCTCTAAAGTTATGAAACTCTTCAATTAGAATTTTGTGTTAGCAATTACTAAACCAGTTACAGAATAATATATGTATGTGAATGTATACATGGCTTACTTCATTAATGGAATTTTTTAAAAAATTAATTAATATTAAATATAGGAAATTTATGTTGTATCTTGATTCTCTTAACTTCAAATTTCATTAATCTTCTAAGGAAAGTATTATTCTCTGTAGACTAATTGACGTATTACAAAATGGTAAAGAATATTTCATAATTACACAAATCTCCTAGTGCTGAATGAAGTAAATCATTGCTATTTCGTTTCACAAGAAAATTGGAGGAGAAATCTATAGCAACAGAAACATTGGAAAATAAATATACTTATCAAACATTTAATTTGAAAAGCATTAAAAATGTATCGATATTCTATATATATTTAATAAGGAAATATTTTAAACGACATTGAAAGAAATTTGGTTTTCTATATTCCAATACTCCTATTCGGAGAAATTTTCAAACACAAGTTATATTCTTTAATTAAAATGGAATCAATGTTTATTTTTGCGTGAAAAATGCACGCATTGACATAACCCCCGAAAAGTGTTGTATTCAATTATAAATTCCAGTTATTCATATTTGAGTAAATGTTTTAATGGCCACTTTTTTCATTGGCATGAGTCACATTATTTTGTTTACAGTAATAAATTGAAATTTTATTTAAAATGCCCTATTACGATTTAAATGGTTTTGAGAGGCACCCCATTCGAATCTCAGAGTATGCATTCAACTCAAAAGGATTGTTATCCCAATGATTTATTTATTTCGCCTGAAGCGCAACCGCAAGAAAACGAAATAAAATTCTGTGGCATGTTGATGTTTTATCCAAAACATCTTAGTGAAACTCTACCTCCCAATTCCTTTATTCCTACAGAACTTCACTATTTTGTGTACTATTCTTAGATATGATTGAATAAATATATTATAAGTCGCAAACTTCTTTATAATATAGTCAATTCCCAATATGTTAACAAAATTTGAGAATAAATTTAAGCATAGCGGGCGAACCGATTCTATTCCGAAACCATCCCGAAATTGCTTAGAACACACTTAAAAACGACCGATTTTTTTTAGAACTAGCTAAACAGTTGGAAATCGAACCAAAATTATATATCTAATCAGCTAAGTGTTCACAACCTTCTGCGTTGTTCAAAGGCTGAAACACCGAACGTGGTCATGCAAAATTAAAGGGATTTACTATCGCCTGCTATATAAAGAACAGTGTGGCACGAACACTTAACCATCATAACATGTTAATTGTAGAACAATACAATTTATTTCCAACCATGTTATATATTAATATCATTGTTAAGTTGAAGCTTATATAAGCATGGGGATCTCATACTTTAATATATGACAGTCTTAGTAATGAGTAAAATATTTTTACACTGTACAAAGAACTCTGAAAGTAAAAAAGGTGTGTAAATAATTAGTGAATTTATTATGTATCATTAGAATTTATCGAAAATATAAAAGTGTGATTAGATGGTAGTTTGGTTTCTTTACAGTAAACTCCCCTTAAAAAGTTAAACTTTGTTTTAGAACTATTATAGAACGATTATCGAACCCCAAAAAGCGGCCGGTATCTTGATCTGTTCATTTTTGAAAGTCGAAATGCTTCATGTGCAAGCAAACAGATCATAGGTAGAGAGATATGTGATTTCTTTGAATAAGTTGGGGACAAGTGCCTACTCCCCAGTATCACCATGACCACGCCCTTGTTTTTGCTAATGATTACAAAACTATTTCAATATGACCTTCAATGCAAAATACATTTTATCTGATGTATCATAAGAACTAAAGTATCTTCTGATCACTAAGTTAGTGAAAATCGGCCACGTATTTTCATTATTGAACCGCATTGCTTAAACATTGATTTCTTAGAACTTAAATAAAAATCCATTATTTTTCACTAAAAATAGAAAAATGGATTAACACAAAAATCAATAGGCGGGGGTGTTCTCCTATCAGTCCCGAAACACTTACGACCAATAGAAAGAAAAGACATTTATTGTAAGAATTCAAAATACGAAAGTTTATGGGTTGAAGATAAAGATAAATGAATATAGCAAGCTAATTAATGTTAGTTATTGCATTAATAGACAACATATAAGGAGCGTAGAAAAATAATGCTTAAGGAAATGAACAAAGCCTCAAAAATATTTACTGTAATTATACTAATTGGTAATTGCAATCAAAATTATCTTAATAATACAGAACGTAAAAATTTTCATTATATGATAGATATCTATAATGTGAAACCAATTAATACCAGTACTCCAACACATATTAATTGAAAATTTTTTTCATTAATAGACTACATTATTTGTGATAAAAAATAAACAAATAATTTCGAATACTTACTAGTAGATTGTTTGATTTCAAATAATCTATTAATCAAAAACGAAGAGTTTAAGCCAAACAGAATGGAAGTAGAATATCACTCCGTTCACTCCAAAAGTAATTACGACCACAATACTTTATTCAATCAATTATTATGCTTAGATTGGACATTATTTTATAATTTTACAACTTTTGATGAAAAATTGCGAATCATTATTAAAAATTTAAACTATCATTTTAATGAGCAGTATCCACTAAAGAAAGTGATGAAGAATACGAATCAAAATGAATTACTTAAATGGAAGCAATGATTATCAAATTCAACAAAACAGGTAATTAAACTGAACAATGCGTACACAGACTACTGTAAGGATAAAAATGGCAAAAAAATTTTCATGTATAAATATATTATAAACAGAGTATCTAACAAATGCAAAAGAGATTTACAGAGATTCTTGAAGTTACCAATTGAAAAAAAGTTTAACACAGAAGTGGAAATTTATATCGAAATTTTTCAGTAAAAATTCTTCAGAGATCGCATCATTAAATGAAAAAAAATCAAATCGTAATGATCAACAATATATGCAATGAATCATTTATATAAATCTAGGAAATTATACTGATACCAAAAGCAATATTTTCTCTATAAATGAAATGCCAATTCACAATAATTTACTGTAAAAAGGAAAGTTTAAATGTTGCTTTATAATTTTCCATTAGTTTAATGAAACATCACTAAACTTAAACTTTAAAAAATCACTATTACCGTCTAAAATACCATCACGGTTTTTAAAGCAAGCAATACGAATATTAAGTAGACCATTATGTGATATTTTAAACCAATATGTATTTCTGAGGGTATCTTTCGAAATGATTTGAAAATAGCACAAATCATACCTATACATAAACGAGTGATACTAAGGATGCAATTAATTATAGACCAATTTCAGTACTGCCAATAATAACTAAGATATTTGGAAAAATAATATATAGCCAAATAAATAATTGCATTGAGAAATGCAAACTTCGATGGTTCCAATTTAGATTTAGAAATAATTTATCAACAGACGATGACTTTATCCATGTCTTAGATGATTGGAGAAAATATATTGACAAAAACTAAAGTGTATTCATTTTATCTCTAAATTTGTCAAAGCATTCAATTCATTTTATCATACTATCCTAATAAATAAACTATAACACATATGCAATTTTGAGAAATCAGCATTAAATTTAATTAGATCATACTAAATAACAGACAACAATACGAAAAAATTAACAACATAGCATCCTATTAAATTATCATTTAGAATGGAATCTTTTTAGGTTTACTACTAGGCCACTATTGCTTAACATCTATGTAAATGACAAGAATTTGATAATAAAATAAACAGCATACAGTTTACTGCTGATACATTACTATATGCACCTAAATATGAAGATTTACTCAATGCATTAAGCAGACCTATCTTATATTTAGATAAGAATAAAATGAAGCTAAGTATTCGAAAAACAAAGTTAATGGTGCTAAAAAAAATCAAGCGATAAAAACTAACCTTACAAGTAAACATAATAACATCATTCAATAAGAACATAAAATTGTACACCTATGTATTATTTTTGATAAGAAATTCATATTTAGGGAACATATTAATAAAAGCACTCTGTAAATTGCCAAACAAGCTACTATAAATACGCGCATATTAGCCCGTAATTCTTATAAAATAATTTTCTCTGTCTACACTGAAAACTTTTTCTAAAGATGCCTCGCAATTTTTAAGAAAGCAATTACAAATGAAATGCCAATTTTGATGATGAGTCTATTTTGCGTAAAATTGAACAAATTGATTCTGGGATATCAATTCCAAAACAACATCAACTATTCAACCCTTTATTACAAACTGAAACAACCATTTGGCGCCCAAAAGCCTGGAAGGCCAGCTGTATTTACCAAAGAGAAGTGATAAGGCGCAATGCATTACAGCAATTGACAGAATATGATTTTAACTATTGCCAATCTTAAATTTTCTTTATTTGTAAAGGGATATCTGATTCAAAAAAATTCGTGTTAAGGGAGCAGCAATTCAAAAAACTATTTTCCCCAGTATTTTCGCACAACTATATCAAGAAGTGCAAAGAATGTGAAAGCAAATTTAATCTCTGGATTTCGTTCAAAATGACTTTATCCTTTAAACAGAGAAGAAGTGCTAAAATGATATCCTGATGCTCAGTATGAGCAAAGACTGTCTGATGAAGAAATTAGCAGAATGTTTGACAGCATGCTTATCGATCTTCTGAAGGTCAAAAAGGAGTATCTAGTGGTGAATGACGTGGCCGTGGAAGAGGGACGCGGAGGAAAGACTGTAATAAGAAGACCTATATTGCCAGGCGATTTGTATGAAGATGTTGCAAGAGTTTCAAACAGCAGTGCAAAATCTAACATTGATGATGAACTTGAAAAATTCATGGTATCCTTTTTGAACTTTAGAGACTCTGACTAAATGTGCTGCACAAACTGCAACAAATGATTTTGTGGACAATGCAAGGGAGCCACAGAAGATCCGTTCAATAGGCCTGACTTCTGCTAGAAATTTTTTTTACGATCCATAGTAATTAACAATTCGTAAGATTTCGCAATGTAAGGGGTGTTTGTTAACTTCAACGCAGTTTTTGTGATAGTTTGAAATTCATTTATGTAGAATAATATGAACAATGAACGATAGGAAAGCTAATACGAATAAAAACCCCTATCCTTATACCTAACTTATGAGCACATATATATATAGTTGAGAATATTAAACATTATCTTTAGTCCAGTTTAAACAGTACTTTATTACAAACCTTAAGCCTACATATTCCGTTTGAAAAACCGTTTAAATTTAATAATTATCTCGAAACATGAGTGAAGTTTCGTAATTTGGTAAATTATTGTGTTGAAACTAACTTTTTTCTCTAAAAATATTATCGGACTACATATCACAATCACAGTTATCATGTTTGTTTACGTTACATGTTGGTTTTAGTGCCATAGAGAAAAATGTGAGTTGCTATGATACTTTTGATAAATAATTTGGTGATTCTGTATCAATTGTCTTGCTCCATATCGTGGTTCCTTAACACACATATCTCATGCGCAGTGCAAGAAATATATCTAATAAATTGCAGAATATGTTTACATGGTTTTTTTTATTCTTCCTCAGCTATGCTTGAATAATGCATGCAATTAGTAAGAAAGTTGAAACTAGAATATTTCATTTTTTGTGCAGAACCACAAAATGATGTCATTTTGATATCATTAGTAATAAACTATAAAATACGTAGCTTTTAATAGATGGTTCAATTCAAAACGGATAAATGAGTAAATAAAATCTATATTAACATATTTATTTAAATTGTTTCTTAGAATCTTACTTTGCAATGAATTTGACATTGACTAAATGAATTGAATATTTTGTCTTATGTTTATGTTGATAAAACCCGAAAATCTTCAGGTCGATTTTGACACTATTATAGATGAGGCTAAGATCGCACAATTTGATTTCATATTTGTGGTAAAACAAGTGAATTCGCAGTTTCCTATTACTGAAACAACTGAAAGTCTACAGAAAACGAATTTTAGAACATTAAGACTATTTAAGGCACACATGACATTTTGTAGTTAATTGATTATATAATAACTATCGTGACATTATTGTGTAATATATGTTTCATTCAATCAGTTCTACCTGCAGATTGGGCTAAGCTCAGAGTGATTCTTGCTATACAAAAGCTGCTAAATCCAAATATAAGCAGCAAAACCAATTTCAACTATTTTATCAACATGTATTACAAGCATTTATTAAGAGCTTGCAGTAATTGGGTTCTAACAACTTCTCTATTTGTTTTTCATATACATAATAATAATGAGAGTCCGAACATGCAGGTCGGATAGTGTCAATAAAAATTAGTGCAGGCCAGGTCAAGCGTTCTTGCTGACGAATTACACCCATGCCTTAGCGAAAGTTTTTCATTTATAAAAGAAAGTTTTTGGAAAAATAGAAACTTTTAAAAAATAATTTGTTAATGTACTTTAAAAAGAATAATTAATTTTTTGTATTTTTAATTATCATTTTAACACAATTTTTCGATCACAAAGTGCCATTTTCAGGTTATCGTAGTTTTAGCATAAATGATTTGCTTTTGTGCATGTCTACAAATGTTTACTGTGAAAAATTTCCTACATATTAAGAAAATTAGCATATTCATGGTACATACAAATTAAATCAAACAAAAAATTAATAAATACAATTGAAGAAACCAAATACACTAGTGTTTAGGAAATTACCACAAAACATTTTATGCATCATAAACAAAAAATGTCTATGCATTAATTATTTATTTGCATGGACAAAAAATTAGAATTCACAAATAATATCGGCATTACAGATGTTAAGAATTCATTTCAACCGTTTTTCCTTTGAAATGTTCTTCCGTTCACCCTGAAAAAATCTTCACATGATTTTTCCTTGGAAGATTTCTCTATTTTGACGTTCAATTGGTGAAAGTTCTAGGAAATATGGCATGACATAGCTCTGTACAGTCCTCATGTCCTCTGATTCATGCTTAGTAAAAGAATGCTGGATTCAGTTGGTACTGCATGGTTCTACAGGATACTAAGTTACTCCTTCTTTCACATAAATACTTTGCTTTCAATGAGATAACAAGTACTAGATCCACTAAACCCTTTCAAAAAATGATGCTATCACAACCATATTTGACAGTTGGAATGACACAAGCCTTCAAGAAATTTTCTCTGGTTTAATCTTAAAAATAACCTGAAAGTGTTTTGATTTGAACTAATCAACTTCGAATTCATCGGTCCACAGTGCCATATCCCCACAATTGGTGTTATTTTGCACTCTGAAATCTTGTCATACATTTTTGTGCATATAGAAGTGGTTTGTGAACAATGTTATTATTTAGGCACAATACTCATGTTATAAAAATTAAGATTGCTTTGACAAAAAATAATGTGTGGGAACATGTGGGACAAGAAGGAAGGATCTTCAAAATAGGGCTTCTTACATAATAATTAGCATAGCATGAATAATAATGATTAACAGCTACATGAATACAACATTTTTATGCAATAATTGTGTGGGCTGATATTTTTTATATTTTATGAGTATTACTGGTTTTTCTCACATGCTTGTAACCAAGGATAGCATCAAAAAACGTGGTTTTTGGTTCCATTTAATTGTTAATATTGCATTGAGAACATAAAACTCATGAATATTTATTCATTCATCATATAGAAAGTATAGTTTTACTCCTAGGCCTGTTAGAAACTGTCATTTATCATGTCTCAATGGAAACTTGACAGATTTAAGTTCTACTTTGTGTATTAATCTAATTAAAATTAGCACTGTACAATTTCTTAGAGATTTGCTAGATACTGGACCATTATCTGTGCCCATTAATGGGGTTGTTGTCTCCCAGATAGACTGATATCTTACATGTATATCTTGAACTTTGCCCTTGTAGAATTTTCCTTCTTCAAACAAAAGAAATATTGCATCACTAATGTGGGAATTTTTAAATTCACACAAAAATTCCAAACCAATCTATTGCTTTACATTTGAAGAGGTGATCAAATACAGAAACCAATGTACTTTGATTAATGAGAAAAAACCAATAAAGAAATGTTTTTTGATTGCACGTGATATTTCAACTGTCAACTGATTGATTTATTATTTGAATTGCTGAATTCGCAAAACTAAATTTCTGAAAGTGTATACAGGTATTTGATGGATTCCTAAAAATTGATTGATTGAAAAAGGGTGTAATGTTAGATGCTTTATTCCTTAATAGGAATTGAATTACAATTCTTTTCATTGCCATGCCAATGAATTCTTTATTGAAATTTCTGCAATTGTTCTTCATTTTTTCAGCAAAATTTAATAATTGAATTATATTTTTTATATTCATCATTATTGAAAATAATAAAAATGTTGCAAGTTGATGATTTCATTAAAACAACTCTGTGCAACAAATGGACACAATCCTTATCCAGTGCTGAAGCCTGAGAAATGTCATTTTAAATTTTAAGTTATTGTTTTTCTTTCAATGGTGAGGCCTCAGAAGTTATGCATTTGTCATGAAATTCAAAAGTTTAATTCAATTTTCCCCCTGAAACAATTGAATATTATAATATTTCCATGGCTTTGTTCCCCTGGGATGATAAGTAGTTGTTCTTTCACTTGTGATTTCTAATAGCTTCACCATTTCTTGAAACAGTGCGCTTTCAAACTGTGGTTCTTTTTCTGTAATTATGATTTCCATTGGTCTACATTTCAATACCTATTCTTTCATTACTATTTTTGCTGTTTCTTCCACTCATTTTTATCACTGGTATCATTCTCACATACTTCATGAAATTGTGAACCATTACTAGCAAACATTGATGTCCTTCACTATCTCATGATAGAATTTCTAAATCTATGTGCACTATTTTATTAGGTTGTGTTGCTATTAATTTTTCCAGAGGCACTCTCTGTGTTGGAAAGTGTTGTTTGCTATTCAATAAGCATGTTGTGAAGTTTTTAATCACGTCTTATATCACTTTTCTTACTGCTAGTGTTATGAATTTGCATTGAAAGTTTTTCAAATTTGAATTATTTCCATGTGTCCTTTTTCAAGCACTTTTCTTAGTATTTCCCCTCTATAATACTCCACTATTTCAATTCTATTATGTGTCTCTGC
This sequence comes from Hofstenia miamia, assembly GCA_900660155.1. Taxonomy (NCBI): domain Eukaryota; kingdom Metazoa; phylum Xenacoelomorpha; order Acoela; family Hofsteniidae; genus Hofstenia; species Hofstenia miamia. Next base: position 1,568,287 of record CABFPE010000088.1, read on the forward strand.
TTATAAAATTCCATTCTTGTTTAATTTCCATTTATATCTACCATAATAGCTGTTGGCTATTTTCAATAGCACCTTATTTGGGTCTCTTATCTTTTCTCTGATTTCATTCAGTGTTCTGTTGTATTTCTGTTTCTCTATTATATCATCCTCTGTAATTTCCTCCTTTAGAGTTATGGGTAGTATTGTTTGTTTTCTCTTATCCACATTTATTTCTGGTAGATCTTCCTATTCTATTTGTGGTAAGAATTGAAATTGTTTTTCTGTCCATCTTTCTTCTCTGTTTAATTTTAATATTCTGGCAATGATGTCCAAAAATCTGTGTTAATGTGTAGTGTTGCTTTTCTGTTCTATTCTGAATGTAAAATCATTCAAGTACTCAATTCATCTTGACACTATGGATGATTTGCCTCCTAAAAATTTCCTTAACCACACTAGTCCACTATTATCTGTTCATGCTCAGAACTATTTTCCTATCAAAAAGTGTCTAAACTTTTTTATNTCCACCACCATCACATGGCTATAACCTGCTAACACAGGAGATGATGTCCCCACCACCTGCGCCTGTAAAAGAAAAACACAAGATTCAACACAAATGAAGACGTCCTATAGTCAGTAATAATGTGATTGTCTTCCCCAACACGAGTGGGGATGACCATGTTTTACAAAGCTTAAATGATGTTAATTCCCAACCACCAACCTGTATTTTTTCAAATGTGAATCTGGCTAGCAAACTACCAAAAAATCTATGGCTAACAATCAAGGACGTTGTTCAGCTTAACACAAGATTGGTATCACAGTAAAGATAAGACTTGACAATGGTTTTTACTACTTCCTTCCCAAATGGTATGTCAATGCACTGGATGAGAATTACAAGACTCTGGTAAATAAAAAACTTTTTCACAATGATGACATGGAAATCACAAAGGGTGGCAATAATGTAAATTGTATTGTATTAGAATTTAGTAAAATAAAAATATAGTATTGTTTTCTACACATTCTTATACATGTATAGTTTATAAAAAAATACTAGTAAAAATCATTAATTATTAGTTATAATGGTTTTACAATAAATTTCTTAAATTTACAATGATTATTAGCAAATGGTGATAATAATTTACCTTTTGGAGTGTTCATTCAATATACAAATTTAAAATAGTCTTTTATACAGTCTATTGAATTTCCCATCTTCTGCAGGTACAGATAGCTGTGATCAAGTAAATTTTCCACAAGCTGAGAGATTAACTGACTTAAAAACTCACAGTTCATTCTATTGCATGCCCAACACACAGTTTCTTTTCTATCAGACAAATTTAGTGAATAGATAAAAGTAATCATTTGCTCATTTGTTAGCTTCCCTTCTGTAAATGTGATATGATGGAAGTTATGTTGATACCAATTGAAAGCTTTCTGTATATGTCCTGGCAAACAGCCAAAATTCTCTTTTGATTGACGTACTGTAATAATATAGAGTTTTTTGCCCATTAAAATCAACAGTTCTTTAATGTAATAGATGCTATTGAATGCGCTCCCATGAATTTCATAAAAAATATTAGATTTTACACATGACGCCATGACTAACAACCAACTATCTAAATAGAAAACTATAGAGAGAATGATAAATATTTTTGTATTCAATTTAAAACGGGTAAATTGAATAATCACATATTTTTTGGTAAAGTTTTTGTCATTTGAATTTAAAACCATACAAGCAAATTTGTTCTACTCATCATTGTCAAAAATAATAATTTTGATGTCAAGGTTTTAAATATTTGCTAAATTTTAATCATTTTAATAATAATGATAAATAATTTTTAAAAATTAATTTTTTATATTTTCAACTATTATCATGTATCATTTGTTTGGAAAAATATTTCTCAAACCAGTGTTTCTATTCAGATGGATACTGAGTATCATTAATTTCATGGTAAGCTTCTATTTTTGATTAAGATTGTATAGTTAATAATAATATTTCTTCTATAAATTTATATTTACTCCATTTTTGTTTTTATATTTTAAGCAAAACAATAAATAATCCAGTTTGTAATAAACACAAGAGATATAATCAATCTTGTAATTTAAGCAAAAGGTAATTTTTTACCAGATTTTAACATGCCCTTGCAAAATAGCAAATATATATATATATATATATATATATTGTATAGGCATAGTTTTATAATATAATGGGGTATTACATATTATTAGCGAAAATAGAGAGAAATGGCGTTCATAAGTGCACACTACTAAAGTAGATATTACAGAGCAATATTTCAAATGGCAACCTTCCAAATGCTATTTTGCATGGGGGTGCCCCAAAAAGCACCAGATCTAAATTTCATTTAATATAGCTCTTAGTTTGTTATTGATACTCGATTTTATAAACCTATTATATTCACTAGCTCTATGTCTCTTCACAATTTAAAATTCAATTTGTTGGCATGCTTAAAAAAATTTACAAACAAATTTTCCAAAATTTGATAAATTGAATCAAATTAGCCTGCTTCTCATGCTTCGGTACTACGGCAAAGAAACGCCAGTTTTTCTTCTGAAATCAGTCAGGCAAACGATCTCGGCCATCTGATCGGAAATCGAAGTTCGACCGCACGCGGGCGATGAGTTCAATATAGTTCAAAAGAAACGATCATTAGAACATGAGCAATTCAAGCCTTATCAGATTTTTTCGGTATTCCTAAACCTCCACCATGAGGACACATTTTCCATTACGAGATGACCCGCGCGACCGAGACGAAGGTGGTGTTTGTGTTTCGATACATAAACGAATGGGCAATCATCAACGTGTTAATCTACCAAAGAAACCTCGAGAGATTGAAGCAGTTGCTGCAGTTATATCTAAAGTAAAGTGTTTTTTTCTTTGTTTATATATTCCGCCAGCCTTGACGGCTGCTTGTTACAAAGAAGTATCTGATTTCATTATTGACATCGTTGATGAGCACTTGCTAGGTGATCCAGATATTACCATTAGACGAAATATTTTTTTAATAAAATTTTCATTGTCGATAGATGGCGCATCAAAATGTGATTTATTGCCTATCTTAATACATTGAAAAAATTTATTTTTTGCTTTAATGCGTAAGCAATATCATATAATGTTCTATATCTCTCGGATTGTTGAAATTCGAATGCTACTGATTCCATCTAACTTTTGAAAGATTAAAAATGTTCAAAAAATCAGTACATAAAACTGCTTTGAATTCATCCTTGTTTTCACTGGAAAAATCTATAAAAAATTAGTTTTTCTTGCGCAGACATGCGACAATAATAAATATTGATATTTAACGCTCGGAATCTGATTGGCGGATGCTTGAAGTCTACATTTATATTTAAACTGCATTGGTTGCGTGTTTATTTGATGACACATTTTGTGCTTTTATTTCGACTACATTGGCATTTTATGAGTGAAATTGATAGCAAGACTCTCACCCTTATTCTGCTTTTGAAATCATAGAAGCACGCTTAAATATTTAGGTACATTTTAATATTTTATTTCTTAAATTGTGAATTATTTCATAATACTACTGTAGCACATTTGTATTTTGCAAATTTTGATAAAACTTTATTCATATATTTTTCTTAGAACAGACAAAATACAATTCAGTTCGTTATTATTCAACTATTATTATGAATTACAACGTTACAAATGCTGATATGCAAGTATTTACTCTTACAAAAATCCATATTTATAAACTTTAATTATTCAGATTATTGATGAGAAAATATTTAATATTTCATATTAGATTTGTATAGTAGAGTTCTAACTACTATAGCATGAAGGAGTTTTGCAATAAACAACATAATTCTTATATTTTTAAGTTAAGTTACAATTTAAGGTTTAAAAATTTAATTTTGAATTTTCAAAGAATCGAAATATATATTAATAGGTTGAAAACCAAGGAGTTGTGGAAAAAGATTTATCATTCATGGGCCTCCAAACGAAATTGTTCCACTTCTTTTAAGGTATGCAATTGCTTTATAAATATTTGCTTTTGCTGTTGTTTACATGTACCATTTGTAACTACACATTTTATAGGAGTTAAACTTAACTACACATTTTATAGGAGTCAAATTTAATCAAATTGGTGAGCACTAAATTTTATAGGTATTAACTGTGGAACTTATTAATTTACATGTTGAATAACAAAATATATAATATATTTGTTTCGGATTTATGATTTTCAACTTCAATAAGAAATTCGGGTCAAGTTTTAATGTAACACAATTTAGTTGGATTTGTTATTGCTTTGGATTTGAATTTGCGCATTCATTAATCACACATTTATCATCTCTTATCTAATCTTCCACATGCTAAAGCGTGTTTTGTTTCAATAAAAGACATGAACAATAATAATATTGTCTTTGCGCACTAATGTAGAAAATATGTCATTAGCTGCTGCGCCCACTGTTGATTTGTAATTTACATAAACAAGAAATTATTTAGTTCATGAAAATATAACACAGGGCTTTCTTTTCCTCTATGCGGACTAGCAATTAAATATCAATGCAAATAGAAAATCTGCGAACACTATTTTGGCGATGATTAAACCTTTGACAAATATAATCGAACAGTGTTTTCAATAGACATGTGCACACTGTAATTAATTAATTGATCAATTCGCAACCTTGAGCGACATTGATTAATTGAGAAGTGGGGCGGGCATTACAATTTATAAGTAACGGGCTATTCTTACAAGTAGTTTAGAGAAAATTTATGACAATAGTTTTAAGAAGAGGATTTTTTTGAAAATTGGACTTAATTGAATGACTTAGAAACGATAAAGATCGAGCTTTTGTTTAACATATTATTAAATACCAAAGCTTTTATTTTATTCAGGTGCGTTCTTAGCCTGCGCAGGACTTGTTGTAAAATGACTTAAGAGCAAAATGAAAAAGTAATGTTAAAATGTTCCTATTATTATAATGTGGTTCTGTCCATCTTTCTTCTCTGTTTAATTTTAATATTCTGGCAATGATGTCCAAAAATCTGTGTTAATGTGTAGGGTTGCTTTTCTCTGTTCTATTCTGAATGTGAACTCATTCAAGTACTCAATTCATCTTGACGCTATGGATGATTTGCCTCCCAAAAATTTCCTTAACCACACTAGTCCACTATTATCTGTTCATGCTCAGAACTATTTTCCTATCAAAAAGTGTCTAAACTTTTTTATACTCTCTATCAGCACCAACACCTTGAGTTTTGTGGATCTGTAATTTTCTTTGCTTGCTTTTAGTTTTCAACTAAATAACTGTATTGATACATCTTTACCAACCTTTTCTTGGCCTAATAATGCTCCTATTGAAGCTTTGTTCATGTCACAATATAAGATGAATTTTCTATTTAGTCTTGGATTTTTAGTCATGATAATTATAACAACTCTCCCTTTAATTTGCCCAACTCCTCCTATTCTTCTCATATCCACATGAATTGTACTGATTTCCTCATTAATTTTGTCAATGGCAATGGATACAAATCTTTTTTCATCACTTTATCAGTTTTTGAAAGTCTATATATAATCTGTATGTTTGTCCCTCTTTAACAAATACCATTGGTGTGGGGTATGGACTTTCACTTGGTTGTATAATTTTATTGTTGATCAATTTGTTCTAAATCTGATTGCACTCCTTCAATTGCTCTGGAACTCTCCTTATTTGCAGTTTTATCAGCTTGTCTGATGTGTTTATTATTTTGTGTGTTTCCCCTATCACTTGGCTCACACTTATTTCTCCATAGTTGAATCTCTTTTTGTGTTTTTTCAGCATTTCTCTTAATTATTTTATTTCATTCTCTTTCAAATGTTGATATTCCTCTCCTTATATTTCCAGTATTTTGTATTCTTTTCTTCTTCTTCAGCTTTACTCCTATGCCCTTGAATTGGCATTGGGGATTACTCACCACTTTGATGGTGTTCATCTACTTGTCCTTGGATTGACTGTATGGATTACTTTCTGTTTTCATCTGCTTGTTCTTCAATCAAATTCACAGATTACTGACATATCTTCAATTTATGTCTTCATCCAATGCTATTATTATTTCTCTCCCTTCTTCTTCTTCAATTTCAATTTCCTCCTTTTGCACTTTGATTGTTCTGTTAGCATATTTTATCACAAATTTATTTTTTGTCAAAGAGTAATCACCCAATATCACTTCATATGGCAATAGATTTTTATTTGTATCAACTACTATCAGTGATTGTTCAAATGCTGTATTAGCTATTTGTATCATAACATCTTATATTGTTCCTTTTGTGTTGATGTATTTTCCCAAGGCATTTGTTAACCTGTTGTTTGATCTCTTTAAGTTGTCCCATTTTGTACCTTTAAATTTTTCATTCATTAACACTTTTCTTGCGTCATTTTGAGTTTTCAGACTTTTTGAAAATTTAGAACTAATTAAACCAATTAATGATTATTTTCAAGCTGTTGTCAGATCCTTGCGTCCTGTCATGGTGGCCATGTTGCTTCTTATTCCAGGCCTCTCTAGCATGAAACAAATCTATGAATTTGGTATCTCACTCACTTGGCAGGAACAGAGCTACTATTTGAATCAATGGATCTCTGATCAACACATACTTTGAGGTAATATGTAACTATATTAAACTATATTAACTTTCCATCTCATGTTTACTATTTAGGTAAACTCCACGTTGTTCAATCAGCACTACAGTTCTCAACAAAGGGCATCCGCCTGATGCTATAATCCTTTAATCATCAACTAATCAATTGTGACATATCTTCCTCGTTTTGCCAATGACTCAGCTAAAATACAAGAATTATGTGTACCCTAGTTTAATGCAGTGCTAACTAGATTATTGAAACAACTCAACTTAATGCTGTTGTCAATTGTAAATGATAGCTGTTTCGCTATGTGTTTTTCATTCACTACTTAGGCAACAGGGAAAAGCACTAGCTGCAAGTTAGTTCACTCGTTTTTGGTTTAATAAACATAATTTAAAAATAACCATTGATAGCAACTCAGGTAAGGCATAAAAATGCATGAAACTCCTATCTTACATTTAAATAATTTCTAATGATGATCATAATATGGTCTATATTTTTCAGTCTCATTATTGTCAACAATTTGGACCTAAATAGCAGGTTAATTAACTTAATCCCTATGGTTGGCTAACTAGCCTATACTGAGTTTGTTACTATATGCAGTATAACAACGAAACAATAGCTAGCTCATGGTCAGGGGCCACTACATTACATGAATAGCTTAGCTAGAAATTTAGATACTAAATCAAACCGCAAATATCAAAATAAATCAATTCCGAAGAACTTACTTCACATTAGACGAAATATTTTTTTAATAAAATTTTCATTGTCGTATATATATATATATATTTGTTGTATACATTATTCAAATAATTTCTCGATTGTTTAGGTTGACTACATAAAATGAGAAGAAATAGTTCTGAAGAAACACAGTTCGTTTCTAATGCAATAATCGTCATAAACTACACAATTTGTATATGTAAAATATTATTGGATATTCAATAATTGTTCATGAATTGTAAACTTCTTGAGCAATTATATTTAGCTTTTTATTCAATTAACGCTATGAATTTAATGTTAGATGTAATGAGAGTAAAACCTTCACATTTTTTCAGTACGTAATAGAGATAAGCAATTTAGATGCATTGCAAAATCCTGTTGATATTTATGCATTACTTCAAACAGCGAAAGATAATGCGTCATTGGAGCGGAGTAATTAGTTCACAAATCGCAATAAATTCAGTTCATTTAATTCCAAATGATTTTTCTTAAATATTAATTTGCAATGCGATATTTTGCCACTAGAGGGCTTGTAAATCGTTCAATTAAATTTCGTCTAATGTCGCCTTTTACAATGTGTTGCAAGTATTTATACTATTCTCAAAACAAGTACTTGCTGCCGCAATAGTTTAAATTCACGTAGATTGTCTGCGTGTCTCTTCTAAAACTAATGAGGAGTGATTCGTCCTCAGATGTTTGCCAAACATTTTGGCGACAGGCATTTGCTCGTACATTAATTCAAATAAGAAATCTTAGTTCATTCATCATTCTGATTATCTGATTTATTGTTTATCACTTCTTTTCGATGTTATTTCTTTTCTTTTGTTAAATCAGCAGAATTATATAGGATTCCGCTACATTATACACAATACACTTGGAGAATGTTGCATCCAGATTTGTATTTCAATATGAAAAATTGGCTGATGGTCCGGGATTATAAGGATCTAAAGAAATTTTTTGCAAAAAGTGACTAATACAAAACTACAAGCTATTTACAAAATAATAATAAAATATATATAATCTAAATGTGTGTGTGTGTGTGTATGTGTGTGAGTTTAGATTTTCTAGTGCTATGCAAATTTGTCAAATGAGTGTAGTGGGTTATTGTCGATAAGAATGCATTGTCTATTAAAAAGAAATGTTCGCAATTTTTTTCTGAGTTTTATGTATTTTTTTTCGATTTAAATTTCATAATCTAAGTTATTCCATATCCGATAAGAAGAGTGCATTTATTAATTGTTTGTGGCATGTATTTAAAACATTTAGAAGATGATAATGATAGATTACTCCAGAAGCCATTTCTTAAATTTAGTCATTAAGAATTGTTTGAAATTAAATCATTGTCAATTGCAACATCTAAATATTTAATGTACTCGCTTTGCTTTATTGTTACCTGATTTATATTATGTTCTATGTTTTTTGTTAGATTTCGGTATTCCTTAACAAAGAATATTATAAATTGTGTTCTTTCAATATTTACCTTCATTAGATTATTAGAGAAATAATTTGTTAAATTTTCGATATCATTTTGGAGATTTTTAGTTGCATTAAATGCATTTATATCAGAACTTATAAGACAGGTATCATCTGCATTTTGATATTTTTTTTTGTTTTTTGCCTGATCAGTTATCTTATTAACTTAGATTGCAAATAGAATGGGACTAGTAACTGTTCCCTGAGGAATCACTTGGTCAGTAATAGTTTTAATCAAATTGTGCTAACTCTCTAACAGTGGCAGCTCAAGCAGAAAATGTTAGTATGTCAGCCAAAATATTAACCTTGCAACCCCCTCCCCCCTAATAAAAATTTGTGTGTTACTGCTCTCTAATCAAATACCAAAATTTTGCCGCTTAAATGTTTACATGAAATGTACACTTTTGTCTTATATGCTGTTCCCTAGTAACACGAAGTTGCCTTTTGGACGTCCTTATGTCAACATTTATAGCCATCCAAAAGACGTCAATATCTGTCATCATAATGGACACAAAAACGACATGATTTACTAATAAATAAAATGTTAGTCATGATTTGCCACAAACTTTTTGTATGAAGTTATTTAATTGTGATACCTTTCACAGAATGTGATTTTTGTAACCATGCTTTTGAAATTTACTCACAATCACACTTCCTACACATTTTGCTCACAAACACCATCATTAT
>CABFPE010000088.1:1577744-1592421 GCA_900660155.1 Hofstenia miamia
TGCAACCCCCTCCCCCCTAATAAAAATGTGTGTGTTACTGCTCTCTAATCAAATACCAAAATTTTGCCACTTAAATGTTTACATGAAATGTACACTTTTGTCTTGTATGCTCTTGTTGCTCTACTATGCATAGATTTAGCTACCCACTGGTATTAACATCTCTTGATTTGAAATAAGACAAATTCTTTGAAATAATGAGTGTATATGCTAATATTTCATATCCGTCGAAATTGCAAATTCTTGGATTATTATCATATGCTACCTAAGTTTTTATAAGATCTTTCAGTGTGTAACTGTCAGACTTGAAAAGGGATGTGGCCTAACTCTGGCCTGGTCTGGCCAGATATTTAAAATGTAGAAATGGGCCATGTCCGCGCCTAAGAAATTAAAGCAAAGAGTATGTGAATATGCAAATATATTTTTCATATATGAAAATAGTTAAAAATTTAACAAGAAATGAGTGTTAACTCAGCGAAACACATTTACAAATTGGTTCGAACACTAAAATAGGATCGATTTGACCTAGGCCTATTTTTATGTTGTAGATGTGAGATGGATGAATAGTGATTCCCTTTTTCTCGAGGAAATCAACATATTTTGGATTAAAGGAGATGAATCCATACCTTAAGTCTCTTGACAATTACAGACAAATCATGGAACAATTTTGAGCTTTCTATCGAGACATTGAGGAATAGAGAAAGTGCTAATTTGTCATTTTTCAACGAAATGGTGGGCTATGGAGAGAAAGAACCAACTCATGCAAGTTTAGTGATTTCAAATGGCAGATGGATAGAAAAAGACCGCGTATTTCAACTCTGACATAGAGAAGTTTTGATATTTAGAGAAAGAACCAACTCATGCAATTTTACTGACCTAAATATATGTAATAGATGTAATAGAGTTGTTCTTCAACTGGACGAAGGCGCAGCTCATAAAGCAAACTTTTAGCTGTCATTTTTAGATTGAGATTGCCTTGACGCATTTTATAAAAAGTCTGTCAGTTTGGGAACTGAAGTAGACAAATTATTCCATCACTTCAAAGCAGTATCAATTAATAAAAAAACCTTATATTTTACTATTTGTAATTTTACAAAACAATGATTGAAGCACTCAACGTACATAAAATTTGCCAAAAAAAACTGTTTTTATGGAAGTTTGAAATGTAAGAAACATTGACATAATTAACATCCGGCTATAACACAGCGTCTCCTAGTTGATAAATAATGTGAAGAAATGGTCAATAATGTATTATTTTGTAAATGATGATAAACAATCTATAATAATTTATATTGGCTAAAAATAATGTTCTAAATTGAAGAAATATTGTAATGGTAAAAGTGCATACCACCAATGCAAAACTAAACAAAGTGAAACGTTTATTAGAATATGCTTTGATTTTATCTCAGTTGATCATCTTTAAGTTTTATCTGAAATGTTTCACCTATCTGAAAATTAGAAAATTGGTAAATTTTAATAAATATCAGATATAGATGTCTAAGTATTGTTAAAAATTTGCAAGCAATCAAATAGTGGTTGGAAAAAATTGCCAAGGTTTTACCAATATTATTTGCTAAATTTGCAGATACTTTGCAAATATTAACTAAATATTTATCGGTACTTTCTAGGTTTACCAGGTTTGAGTTTAATGCGATTGTCAATGCAATGAGACGAAGTTTTGAATTGTAATGAATATTCCATCAATATGTCCAAATCGATTTTTTTTATATTTGAAATCCCTTCATAAAGTAAACGTATTCACTTTAAAATTTTCACTTAGACTGCAAATAATTAAAGCACCATTAATAAAAATCTTAAAATCAATATTTATGCTGAAATTATGTGTTTAATTGGTAAATTCCAAATATTACAAATTTACATTGAATGCAGCGGAAGTTTATCATTTCTACTCACTTTCTGGGTTGCATCCTGAATGTTCACATCCTTGTTATTATTTACATTCATCTCTCTCTAACTTCTAAATTAACAAGAGCTTAACAGTAGAATATATTAATACAAATGTTGGTACCTGTAAATATATTTCAAATACAGCAAAACTTCATGTGTACATACATGTGCTTATATATATATATATATATATGAGCTAATTCATTTCAATTTTTGTAAACCAAATTAAGTTTTTTTAAAAAAATATAAGAATTTAAATGAAGAAATGGAAATTACAGAAATATTTTGAAGAAGCTGTACAATATTTACACTAACACTTAATCCCGCCTATTGAAATACAGTGACGTAAACTCCACCTCCTGAAAAACAATTGTAAGGGGAATTGCACTCATAGGAAATTCACTTCTTTTTTAAAAAAAATTATATATTTTTGTATTTACTAAAGTTTAATATGTACTATTTTTTTCTCTTATTTGTTTTACACGATAAGCATAAATTCTCATTTTTTTATGTTATTAAATTTTTGACGGATATCGATAAGACCTCTTTTATAGTAATGATATTATGTGTACCACTCCACAAAGGAAAATATTGCTCAACATTTAAGAAATTTAAGAGTAAGCATATTAAATCTAACAATACAAAACCTTGATTTTTCAAATCTTAAGAGTTTTGGAATATACATTACCAATTTTTCGAAGATAAACTAGAATCAATAGAAAAAACATAATGCCTTTATAGAAATCAAATAAAATTGTTGAGCAAAATCTAATGCAGTTTGATTTGCGTTGTTGAACATTTTCGAAAAATATTCAATAGCAATTGAAAAATGTTATTAGTAGTAACTAGATTTTACATGTATATTTTGAAAATTTCATCCACCATAAGCATGTACGATCCGTGAATTCAAAACAACATATATTCGCATTGAATATGGGTAGAAAGTATTCTTTGCTTAAAATTTGAATACTGTCTTATAATTTAACTAGAAAATCACTCTGAGAGCGCAGACCTCCGCCACACAGCTTGTGTCCCTGGATCAGAACCAAAATTAAATGAATTCCTCCTTGGGCGGAGACGCACCTCTGGTGAAAATTTATCTATTACTTTTTCCGTAAAGTTGCTAACAGACAAACAGACAAACAGACAAACAAGCAAACCAACGCTACCAAAAATATAACCTCCTTGGCGGAGGTAACAATGTTATTGGAAAAAATATGTAATATTTGCATTAATTGAGCATGACTCTTGATACAATGCAACTTAAAATCTGAGGTCGCACAATAAAAATGTCAAATTGCTCAGAGAATGTAGCTGTATGTGTTTGTATATACAATATATGTAAATGGTTTTTAAATGAAAATCGCATTTCAATACGCTGCATTTTATTGTTGCGCGTTGCTTCACCAGCAGAAAATATCAAATATGTTTGCTTCTATTAATATAAACCTTGATGTTAACAGCATTTGCTAATGTTTCAAATTATGTAGTGATTGAAAGTTTTTCTATTGAGATTCTACAATACATTGCTATGTTATACATATATAGATATATATATATATATATATATATATATATATTTCTTTTGTTTAAGCCATAAAATATTAAGAAAACATACATGTCTATATGAAAAAAATTTCGTAGAAATTATGTATTTCACCAAATGCTTTCTGCGAATAGTAATCATTCTAATTTCATTTATGGGAGCATTTATATTTTGTAAATAATCAATGAAAGGTTGATAATTGACTAGGTACAAATGGTTTCTCATTTCTACATAGAATTATACCTCATATTTTAATCAATAAATTAATGATATAAGCAAATTTTGAAATGAACATAAAATTTCATATGAAAAAAATTAATGCAGAAAATTTCAAATAGAAGTAGTATAATTACTCAAAAATACTCACTTTTAACGAAATTGAAAAGATGTAATGACAATTGTTATGAGATCTAGCATTATTTAAAGAAAATTGTAGCCACCTAGCGACACAGCTATATATTTTGATTGAATAGCATTTTATATTTTATTGAAATTATTTGTTTTGAATGGATTTTGGTAACTCTACATTGTTGGACAATAGTGGCTGGTTTATTAGCATTGAAATCGAGTTGGTTCAGAAAATAGCAAAGTTCATATATGGATTTGTCGCTCTACTTGGAATTCCTGGAAATAGCATCAGCATATATTTCCTAAGGCGGGATTTTATAAGTCTTGATAATAAATCTGTATATGATATCCTCTTAAACTTACCTAGTTTTTGTTTTCTATTGGCAGAAAAGATTAAATAAAATTTTAATGTAATCCAATGATTTTATTTACATAACATATATTTGATGAATAATAATAAATTCCATATTTTAGCATGAAAGAAAAATTGCGAAAGGATATCGGATCAATAGCAGACTTAATGCTATCACTTTCAGTAGTGGATTTCGTCACTAGTTTTCTGATGATCCCAATGTATATACTTCGAGACGAAATTACAGAATTGATTAATCGCCCAGTTCTATGTCAGTTAATATTTAGCACTTATATATTTTGGGGTTTTAGTGCTACATCTGCTTATCACATAAGTTTTATTGCATTCGATAGGTATAGTATTTTACGTTAAAAATTTCCATAGTTATTTATGGTAAACAAAATTTATTATTGTAGAAAATGTAGCTGTTGATAAGAATGTGTTTATAATAGACAACATGTCTACTGTTGTCAAACTTAAATTTCCTTTCAAGTGGTTTTTTTATAAGCTATTGTTAATTCCAAAAGACTTCCGTAAATATATCGTGATGGAATACGGAAACATTGAAAATATTAATAACAAATTTCTTATTTTTATAATATTTTTAGCCTTTTACATCCAGAAATATATTTTCGTTTTATTGAAATTTAAAATAATTTACATTTTTTATTTTTTAACCATTTTAAAATGATCTAACAGAATAAATTACAAAAATATATTAAATTTTTTGGGAAAGCCTAATTTTTAAATCTTTCATCAATTTTTTTCTAAATTTTCGTAGATCTCAATTTATCATCTTACAAAGTATTATATTTAATTAATCGCTCGCAGTGTTCACTTTCAGGCTTTACTTCACATCAATTTCTAAATTTTTTCAAGAAACTAAATTTATATTATTTATAATAATTTTATTTTTTAATTATTATTTTATTATATATACATTTATAATACATTTATATTCATAGGTGGAGGTTCAAACTAAACCAATAATTAGTCATTATTAGATATAATCTTCAGCAAGTTCATGTTCAATTCTGAATTAGCAAAGTTTTAAGGATGAAGTTCTGTCGTACTAACACTTAAGGAGCTGTCTCCTTTAAACAATATAAACTTCTTTAGCTTGACAGCATTAAATAAATAGTTTATAGGTACGTGCATGAATCTCCAATCTGTTAACCAATTTTCAATAATATGTCTGCACAAATGGAAAAATTCCAAATAACACTATAAGTAGCAGCCTATTTTAAGTTACAATTGCAAGATAAAATTTCATTATATTTCATTGAAATGATTTTGATCTGCGTTCAGTCATTTCCTTGCTAAATTCTATATTAACTTCAAGTGACAATGAATTAAAAGCATTAAAATGAAAGAAACATAAAAATAATTACTAAAAGCATATGTGCATCACTAATTTTTAAATAGTGTTTTAGACATCGTAGCTGTAGATATAGTATCTCTTATCGAATCTTCTAGATTGGAATTTGATTTAGTAATTGCTAAAGAAAACCAAAATTTCCATATTTAAGCCTCCACAAATATATGGCAGAACCTCTCTTTGAAACTAGCAAAAGTTAAAATACAAAATTTTGTATGAATCTCTCACTCTCAACTAACTCTTCAACAATACAATCATAGTATGTGTCTAAAAACGCATAAAACCAATTAAGACATGTGAGCATTCTCAAAATTTATTAAGCGCTAAAAAATATATAGTTTTATTTTGTCCTATCTATTTGATAAAAGCATAATGTATAATTATGATGAAATTTATGTATAATTCATAGAGAAGCTCAAGCAATAAATGTTAGCAGTGATTCAGCACTAGAATATCATAAAACATCTTTAAATTTAATTAGAAAAACGCTGAGATTAATATAAATTTTTCAATCTAATAGGTAGAAAGCCATCCATATTCAATATAGTTTAGAAGCATTAAATCTTGAGGGTTAAGCAAAATTTAAACATATAATGTCAGTAGCATCAGAAAAAATTTCTAGATCCCCATTATATATATATATATATATATATATATATATACATGTATATGTATTTGCTATTTCAATCACACTGTTAGCTATGCGGAAAATTGTTTTTATATGCAATGCAAGAAACTGCCTAACTGAAAAAATGCTTTGTGAAGAAATAGATTTTTTAGAGAAATTTTAAACCTATTTAAATGTTCGAGGAACTATTTTTTGAATGTGTACTTTCCATATTTGCAATTATAATATTAACCCACCCTATAATGTTTCCTTGCTGGAAACACTAAATAAGGATGTAGGACTTGTGTACCAGCCGAACATCTAATGAGTACCCGATTACTTAAAAAAGGGCCTCGTATTTCCTTAGTGTTACACAATTACACAATTTAACCTTATTAGCCGAGCCGAGCCGAGCCGAGCCGAGCTTAGAAATGTCGGCTCGTTGAAAAGTCTGTGATGGAGTATTTAGGTAGCAATCTGAAATGTTTTCATTTCCCGAATTCACGTAAAACACGTATTTGGGCAGTAATATAAAAAGATTATATACAATAAAATTGTATCTATTTCTAATTTACATACTTTGCAATTTTTCGACCTATTTTCTATAGACAGGTATGGAATAAAAGAAAAACCTCCACGATTCTAATAGTGCTGGCATTTTGCATTGGTTTTTTCGTGAGTGTTTGGTGGATTCATGTGTGATACGAAATGTATGGGTAGATATATATATAAATATATATATATATATATATATATATATATATATATATATATATATATATATATAAGTTTGTTCGCATGAAACAAGAATAAGACGAATAAATTAACAAAACATTTTTGCATTGTTTGGTTGAATAACAGATGTTATCTACATTCACCCTGATTACTTTTACTATGCTATAGGACATCGAAGTATTTTACTTTGCTTGATTCAAATAAAGGATTTCTATATATTAATAGGTGTTATTTTAAATATAAGCTTTATACCATTTTGCAATGTCCTTATAGTTCGAAGTAATTTTAAACGTGTTAAATTTGTCGATTTGCTCAGTAGTTTTAATAATTTCGAAATAAATATGGACATTGAGCAATCAAATAACTGAACAATTTGACATTTTTTTTCATTCAATTCAGTAAATTTCTTGTGTTCTTAAAAATCCTTGAATTGTATTTTAGCATGTCAGCAATGGTAAATTTAGGTGAAAACTGCGTCTTTGATGCACATTTCTTTGAAAATTAGAGATCTTTTACTGGGATTAATCAGTTAATCATGGATATTGTGCTACCAACATCGATGATGATCGCTTTTTACTCATTGATTTATAGAAGGCTCTGCAGAAAGTCTCTCAGAGGTGAAAAAACTGCTCAAAGAGGAAAAAAGGCGGTGATTAGAACAGCACTAGTGGTACACACAATGTTATGTATTAATTATAGTCGGTGACAATGATAATTTGTGCAATAACTTTTTGTATTGGAAAATTAAATATTTCAAGAAATTCATCAAAATGTTTTGCAGGTTGTAAACATAAATTTAGAAAAGCATTTCCTCACAAACTATTCAAATTTTCGTACCTAAAGTTAAGTGTCTAAAGATTTAAATGTTAAAACTGAAACAATTTCATAGAATAATTCTACAGGCTGTAATATTTCAATTGTGTACACACTGATATTATGCTTCACATGAACCAATTGATGATTAGTTTACTCATGTGAGCAGCATTGAAATTGTGGTTCATATCTTTAGTTGTTTACATGACATACTATACTTGCTTTGATAATTTATTTTGATGATCCAGAATTCTGTAGATTGAAAAGCTAAAAATTGTAACGAACGTTGCGAGTGAACACATTTGAAATTCGCGCTGTGCCAATACACAATTTTAGATAGTCCGAGCTATGTCGTGCGCAAGATCCACAATAGCGCGCTAAGAACACAGTTATGGGCTCAGCTGGGAGTTGCACTCCTTTAGGTAGAACCCCTACCTCTGGAAGTTCAATGCTAGTTTCAAAATGCATGAAAAAAGTCTCAACTATTTGAAAATTTCAATTTCTTGCATGATATTTTCAATAATCACATTGAAACAATTCATCCAATGCTGTTATCAATGCGTCAATTTTAAATTATTAAGACATGCGTATGCGCCGAATTACTTCTAATATTTATATTTAGACTGGATTCTTCTACATCTTCTGCATCTCGCCAAATAAGATCAAGTGGTTCATGCATTGCACTCATTTATCATACATAGATTATGACGCTTGGCCAGTCTTTGCTACTCATGTACTTGTCGCTCTTAATTCCTGCATAAATCCAATTATTTACACGTTTAGCTTTCCCGCTTTTAGAAAAGAGTTGTCCTTATTATTCAAATTGAGGACATAAAATGTATTATTTTCTATCCTTTCTTTATGAATTTTGCTACAGATTTTCCCTTAGATGTGAATCAAAATCATAAATTAAATTTGATTTAATTGCACTCAATTCATTGTACTATACAACCAGGGGTGCACTACATATGAGGACAGTGGCAGGACACAAAAAAAGTCCGATACATACGTTGTTGGTGACAACGATTTGTTTTCAAAATGACCAACTACATATACTTAGAATGTAGAGTCACCCCTGTATTCAAGTCTTTGTTGGAAATACACACTTTGAGTGCATTTTTCGACCAATTATATATTCTTTTCTTGAAAAAACTCCTTTTGATGCAAAAGGTTAAAGCATTGCTTTTCTCAAACACACTATTTTACCTATTTCTAAACCAATGAATTTATAATTTTGTGAAAATTTCTTAAATTTGAATGAGCAAGGAAGTAAAGAATTGCATCCTTATCAAACAATGTTGTAATATATTTATGCAATAAACATTTAAATAAATTATTTATAAAATGTTTTGCTACGGAATTTACACTTTTATTTATTTTAATTCATTCAATTTTTGTTTAAATTTGAAATAATGATTTAATAAAATATATACATACATTTTCGATTCCTGATATTCATAATAAAAATATAATAGTACAAACGAATAGTGCGCGTATTTACATACCATGTACTTATTCATCTTGCTTTATATGAATTTAAATTGTCCACATGAACGCATATCGGCACATAAATGTTTAATATTTTCAAGTAAATAGTAACTCTATGCTAAATATAATTATGTTCACCCCAATGCCTCGAAGTATTTGCAAAAATTTAAACATTGTGGAAATCAGCGGTGTTCGCAATACAATAAATTGTTTGATTTTGGGTTAAAAAATAATATTGATGTGTGCTCTTTTTCAAATTTTATATGTATTTCAAAGTTTATTTTAAGAGGAAAATGTATTTCAGTGTAAGGACTCTTTTCCAAATGAAATTTTGATTCAATAACCTACAAATCTGAAGTTTGTACATTAAAGACATATTAATACATAAATTCATTGACAGGTGCAATAGCTGAGAAATAAAATTTTCAATTATTACGAGAACGCAACATACAATTTTAAAAAATATTAGCAAAAAATCAAGAACCAAAGGAAACGAATATAAGGCATAAAAAAATTAGCGATTAGCACTTAATAAGAATATTATGCATCAGTATCAAAAATACTCAATCAAATTTTTTGAAGATGAATGATAAATTTGTGGTATAAAAGTCATACATTTATGTTAGATTTCTTAAATATATACATATATATATATATATATAAAATTCTTTATTGTTTTGCCAAATATTTTTCCATTTAACCAATCATAATCGGTTTTGAAAGTCCGACGTGGGGACATTCCACCATGACTTCCCTAGTGTAAGCCTCTTTATAGAAGACAATAGCAGTGTTTTTAAACAGAGTTAAAAAAAGGCAATGTGCCATGAAAGAAACTATTAAAAACAACTACTAAACCGGAACTTCCAGGTGAATTTTGTCATGGATAGCATGTCTAAAAAACATATTAACACAAAAAACAAATGTAAACATGACTAAAAGCAATTGTAAAAATGGCAACAAGTCGTCTACTTGTATCACTATACAAATCATATAATGTTATTTTACCCGGTGCTTTGTAAATGTTTTAAAAATTGACCAAATTAAAAGTTGATCATCCATTCTCAAAGTTGAGAAAGAGGGAGAAATGGCAAGTTATGAATGCGCACAGCACACAACACCGTTAGTAAATGGCTCACAATAAAAAATGAATATTCATGACTATTCAGATATAAAATGTAAAAGATACTTTCAATCACCCTCTATCAATGGTGTTTGTTGACTACTTGGGGCTGCAATTATCTTTATTAATGATTACGGCACTGGTCTGAAATCTTGTGCATCTTTAATCGGCTGTGAAAGGGATTGAAAGACATTGATAGTTAACAGCACAGACAATATGACAATATGGGTTAATTTTATGTGCTGATTAAACAGCACCTGCTTGCTTCGTTGTTCAGAAATATATTAACTACAACATTGAAAACACATCGAGTTCCAGACTTTTGATAAACTGAATAAGATATTGGTTCAACTTAAGGATCGTAACAGTATCTTTCTAGTATAGAAGTGGCAGTATTTCGCATAGAAATTGTCTTTAATTTATTGGAATCCAGAAAATATTTTCGGGTAATGTCTAACACCAAGATGCAAGAATTTACAACATTATGCAATAACGAAATCGATCTTAACAATTTTCCTCTCGTTAGGGATTCGATGTAAGAAAAATTTAAATTAACGTCTTTGTCATGATCATTAGTCACATTGTCTTACAATTATCGCAACTTAATTTTTTCTTAAGAATTGCAGTTTGCTTGCTTAAAGTGAATTTTTGTGAGCTTCTGAATTGCAAATCTTTCCACTGAGAAATCCATTGATTAATTTCATGAGAAAATCGATTTTTCCATCATTTGCAACAATGACATTTCCAAAATTATTACTAATATTAAACCTGATTTGGAGTTCATGATTGTCCACCAATTGTTGAAAATGTGAGGAGTTCAGCATCTCTACACTTGTTGTAGTGTCCATTTCCTTAAGTTTGATTCCAATGAAGCAATACCATTGATATACATTTACATATTTTGTTAATATATTTGTATATAACCCAAATCTAAGTACATAATGAAAGTAAACCGCCTGAAAGAAAAAATCCATTTGAAGCATCACATATTTAAATAAATGCGCAGTAGTTATCACATGATTTACAGACATAGTAATTGTTTTATGAAGACTGCCGGTTAATTCCAAATTGCAGCTCAAGCATATTTATAACCACTGGTTTATTGAATTGCATTTTGTTGATTATTGACATTGGTGTTTCGAGAAATGCTTGTTAACACGATCCCAGTGCGATGTGTATGAAAATATCTCGCAAGGGATAATTTATATTTCTAAGGCTAGTAATGTAAAGGTGTTTTTACTGCTTTCGACTCCCAAAGAAGACGACACCATATCTATTCATTATTAGTGTTCGTAGTCTATGACATCCATTTTATAAATCACGAAATAATTATTGCTTGCTGCTTTTTCCATCTGAGAAATAGTTCCTTTGCATCAAATTGCAAGTGAACAATCAGATTGGTTGGTCAACAGAATATATAGCAATGTGGTTAGAAACGATTTTGAGTTAATACTTAGAGTTTTCAAATTTTCAATTCGTCCGAATATATCGACCTTAAATAACATTTTTGTTGCAATTATTATATTTATTATAATGGTAGAAGAATAGAAAACTGTTATTTCTCTAAAATATATATATATATATATATATATCATTTTAAATGAAGTTAATTTATGAAGTATTTATGAACCTCAGTAACTCAAAACTTTTATATACTGTATATGCAATTCTGTCTTTGATTTTCAAAATATATTGATTATTGTAATTATTGCGGTATTACAAAACAATATAAATTTCGGTAAAGGGTTCAAAGTTTCCTATTGTTGTCGTTTAAATTATAGAATTGCAATAAGGCACACGCAAGGGGGGACCTCTGAATTAAGAAAAATTCAATAAAATTTTACAATAAAAATTAAAGAAGAAAATTCCTTAATACCATCAAATGGAATGAATCGGAATAGTTTTTTAAGTTTTTTTTCAAAGATCTGGTATTTAGAAAATGTAATTCTTTGAATTGTACACTATAATGGGTTCTATGAATTCTTAAATTTCATTTCAATAAAAATAAGAATATTTAGTTTTCACTAATTGTTATAAATTTTAATTGTATGTAATAAGATCATTTATATTTAGTGTAGTTTATTGTAAATTTATCTACCGCATATTTGGTAAACTGACGATGATGGTAACACATTGAAATCGATATTTAAGACTGTCGTCACATTCAAATAATATATATATTCTAGCATCAACATAGCAAACCGATAGGTTAGGCAAAAACACAGTGATAGCATAGTATCTAGTCTCATTGTAATACATCTCATGTGACTGCTTAGGCATAGACAGTTTAAAGTAGTAAGTACTAGTAATAACATAGGTAGACTACTGCGAATGCGAACTCCAGTAACACATAAGAATACATGGCAATTAGTGCCAAAGCAACACATCAAAGCTGCCATCTAGAATACGCGAATGTCTGGATCAGCTACACCCAAAACTGAACGGGCTTAAGCCTCCTTTGTAGACGGGCCAGAATGATCCTACACGCCCAAATACGAACTTGGCATACTCCCCCTCAGCTTCTAGAAACTTTAGCTGCTCATGATCATCTCAGTAATAAGCATATATGAGTAAGAGAATGAGCTATCAAACCAAAATAGTTTTATTAAACATTTGTGCACACTGAGGCCCCATATATATAAACTGATTTAAACAACGTAATAACCTGCCGAGGCAGAACTAAAAATGTAAACAGCTAAGTGGTGCAAGCAATGGGTAGATGTAGCACGGGAACGTAGCAAGAAATAACATGAATAGTGGAAGTGACGACTCCCAGCAGCGACGATGTGAATTGCTGTTGCATAGAGGTCCCGATTGTACACCCCACCCCTAAGATACCCTATTGCAGCGGCGGGAGTTTTACTTCGAAGGTTGACTTATGAGATTGTGGGTGTCGTCCAACAGTTTCAATATACGTGTGTCTTCCCATGATGTTTCAGCTATTTCTTGTTTGTGACTGAGATAAGCAAGTGTTTCAATTTCCGTTGTTAGTGTTTTGTGGTATTGTACGTAATGTAGGCTCTTCATTGGTGCTGGGATGCTGATTGATTGTCATAAGTTGTTTATTCTTCTTGGAAGATATCCTAATAGTTTCTGCAGAGTTTCTGTCCTTTTAGCGCTATCATGACCATCATCTTTGCGTCCGTATCAGAGGTATGGGCAGACTCTGTGTCCAGTTTTGCGTCGGGAAAAAAGAACTGGAACATAAAAGACAGTGATTGGTGATAGTTAGTGTTTTTATATAGAAAGTTTATGTTTTGTAGAATGATTTCCTCAGACATTTGATCAGGGTCATTTATATCAGCTCATATCATAGTTACTATTTCCACTCTTCTTGAGACATCGTAGTATTTTAGGTCTTCTTTTATAAGTTGGCCCATATTATGTCATTGCTGCTGGCAAAAAGTGTGAGGTTTTTGAATTTTTTCTTTGCCAGTTTTTCTTTGAGACTGAGGATTTGTTGTTGAATGGGGCAACCCTTTTTGAATATATCTTCTGGCAGTTTGTTTACGAGGCTTTTTTTACTCCCTCCCCTATGGGTCTGAAAATTGCTAACTGAGAACTCAGGCCAAAATAGGCCGAAATGGCCGATTTTTTGCCAATGAGGTTTTTCTTCAAAATAATGAAGATGTTCAAAAATTCAAAGCTCTGGGTTCAATATTGGCTAATTTAGAGGAGGCAAAATTTACAATTTTTGGCATCTAAATTTTCACCTATGAGATTTTCTCTGAAAATATTCAATATTTTCGTCTCAAAGTTGTAATTTTTGCGGGAATTGAACATTCTATCTTTAAGCCTAATGTAGCATCATCCACATAAATCTCAAATAAGCTGCAAAACGTCGAGCAGAAGGGATTAAGATCGAAGAAAAGATGATTAAAATTATTGTAAACAAATCAATTAGAATTATTTAAGATTTATTTGTATTATGCAACTACGACACAACATGTGTCAAAAAGAGAGATTTGTATCTGTCGATAAAAATACTTTTGACTAAATGAGGGGGCAAAGTCGCTTCCATTATTTTTAGCCGCCATCTTGGCAGAATTTAGAAATTTGAATCGACAGCTACTTTTCTGGATTTACTATAAATAGATTAAAAACCTTGTAAGAGTTTGATAAAGAATTTTACCTGGAATTCTTATTTTGTTTTACATTAACAGTTTGATTATTTAATACAATGTTGAGCTAATCAAGCGGTGTTTAGTAGTGGTCTGGATCCATCACAGGGAACGATTCTAGGGTCTCTGTGCCAGATCACGAAAGTGCACATAAGTTAGGTATAGGGGTTTTCTCTCGATTAGCCGACTAGCATTTCATTACTACATGTATTAAAATAATTAATCATCAACAAACGGTTGGATGACCGAAACCTAGGAAATATA
>CABFPE010000088.1:1616308-1630897 GCA_900660155.1 Hofstenia miamia
TATATTTCCTAGGTTTCGGTCATCCAACCGTTTGTTGATGATTAATTATTTTAATACATGTAGTAATGAAATGCTAGTCGGCTAATCGAGAGAAAACCCCTATACCTAACTTATGTGCACTTTCGTGATCTGGCACAGAGACCCTAGAATCGTTCCCTGTGATGGATCCAGACCACTACTAAACACCGCTTGATTAGCTCAACATTGTATTAAATAATCAAACTGTTAATGTAAAACAAAATAAGAATTCCAGGTAAAATTCTTTATCAAACTCTTACAAGGTTTTTAATCTATTTATAGTAAATCCAGAAAAGTAGCTGTCGATTCAAATTTCTAAATTCTGCCAAGATGGCGGCTAAAAATAATGGAAGCGACTTTGCCCCCTCATTTAGTCAAAAGTATTTTTATCGACAGATACAAATCTCTCTTTTTGACACATGTTGTGTCGTAGTTGCATAATACAAATAAATCTTAAATAATTCTAATTGATTTGTTTACAATAATTTTAATCATCTTTTCTTCGATCTTAATCCCTTCTGCTCGACGTTTTGCAGCTTATTTGAGATTTATGTGGATGATGCTACATTAGGCTTAAAGATAGAATGTTCAATTCCCGCAAAAATTACAACTTTGAGACGAAAATATTGAATATTTTCAGAGAAAATCTCATAGGTGAAAATTTAGATGCCAAAAATTGTAAATTTTGCCTCCTCTAAATTAGCCAATATTGAACCCAGAGCTTTGAATTTTTGAACATCTTCATTATTTTGAAGAAAAACCTCATTGGCAAAAAATCGGCCATTTCGGCCTATTTTGGCCTGAGTTCTCAGTTAGCAATTTTCAGACCCATAGGGGAGGGAGTAAAAAAAGCCTCGTAAACAAACTGCCAGAAGATATATTCAAAAAGGGTTGCCCCATTCAACAACAAATCCTCAGTCTCAAAGAAAAACTGGCAAAGAAAAAATTCAAAAACCTCACACTTTTTGCCAGCAGCAATGACATAATATGGGCCAACTTATAAAAGAAGACCTAAAATACTACGATGTCTCAAGAAGAGTGGAAATAGTAACTATGATATGAGCTGATATAAATGACCCTGATCAAATGTCTGAGGAAATCATTCTACAAAACATAAACTTTCTATATAAAAACACTAACTATCACCAATCACTGTCTTTTATGTTCCAGTTCTTTTTTCCCGACGCAAAACTGGACACAGAGTCTGCCCATACCTCTGATACGGACGCAAAGATGATGGTCATGATAGCGCTAAAAGGACAGAAACTCTGCAGAAACTATTAGGATATCTTCCAAGAAGAATAAACAACTTATGACAATCAATCAGCATCCCAGCACCAATGAAGAGCCTACATTACGTACAATACCACAAAACACTAACAACGGAAATTGAAACACTTGCTTATCTCAGTCACAAACAAGAAATAGCTGAAACATCATGGGAAGACACACGTATATTGAAACTGTTGGACGACACCCACAATCTCATAAGTCAACCTTCGAAGTAAAACTCCCGCCGCTGCAATAGGGTATCTTAGGGGTGGGGTGTACAATCGGGACCTCTATGCAACAGCAATTCACATCGTCGCTGCTGGGAGTCGTCACTTCCACTATTCATGTTATTTCTTGCTACGTTCCCGTGCTACATCTACCCATTGCTTGCACCACTTAGCTGTTTACATTTTTAGTTCTGCCTCGGCAGGTTATTACGTTGTTTAAATCAGTTTATATATATGGGGCCTCAGTGTGCACAAATGTTTAATAAAACTATTTTGGTTTGATAGCTCATTCTCTTACTCATATATGCTTATTACTGAGATGATCATGAGCAGCTAAAGTTTCTAGAAGCTGAGGGGGAGTATGCCAAGTTCGTATTTGGGCGTGTAGGATCATTCTGGCCCGTCTACAAAGGAGGCTTAAGCCCGTTCAGTTTTGGGTGTAGCTGATCCAGACATTCGCGTATTCTAGATGGCAGCTTTGATGTGTTGCTTTGGCACTAATTGCCATGTATTCTTATGTGTTACTGGAGTTCGCATTCGCAGTAGTCTACCTATGTTATTACTAGTACTTACTACTTTAAACTGTCTATGCCTAAGCAGTCACATGAGATGTATTACAATGAGACTAGATACTATGCTATCACTGTGTTTTTGCCTAACCTATCGGTTTGCTATGTTGATGCTAGAATATATATATTATTTGAATGTGACGACAGTCTTAAATATCGATTTCAATGTGTTACCATCATCGTCAGTTTACCAAATATGCGGTAGATAAATTTACAATAAACTACACTAAATATAAATGATCTTATTACATACAATTAAAATTTATAACAATTAGTGAAAACTAAATATTCTTATTTTTATTGAAATGAAATTTAAGAATTCATAGAACCCATTATAGTGTACAATTCAAAGAATTACATTTTCTAAATACCAGATCTTTGAAAAAAAACTTAAAAAACTATTCCGATTCATTCCATTTGATGGTATTAAGGAATTTTCTTCTTTAATTTTTATTGTAAAATTTTATTGAATTTTTCTTAATTCAGAGGTCCCCCCTTGCGTGTGCCTTATTGCAATTCTATAATTTAAACGACAACAATAGGAAACTTTGAACCCTTTACCGAAATTTATATTGTTTTGTAATACCGCAATAATTACAATAATCAATATATTTTGAAAATCAAAGACAGAATTGCATATACAGTATATAAAAGTTTTGAGTTACTGAGGTTCATAAATACTTCATAAATTAACTTCATTTAAAATGATATATATATATATATATATATATTTTAGAGAAATAACAGTTTTCTATTCTTCTACCATTATAATAAATATAATAATTGCAACAAAAATGTTATTTAAGGTCGATATATTCGGACGAATTGAAAATTTGAAAACTCTAAGTATTAACTCAAAATCGTTTCTAACCACATTGCTATATATTCTGTTGACCAACCAATCTGATTGTTCACTTGCAATTTGATGCAAAGGAACTATTTCTCAGATGGAAAAAGCAGCAAGCAATAATTATTTCGTGATTTATAAAATGGATGTCATAGACTACGAACACTAATAATGAATAGATATGGTGTCGTCTTCTTTGGGAGTCGAAAGCAGTAAAAACACCTTTACATTACTAGCCTTAGAAATATAAATTATCCCTTGCGAGATATTTTCATACACATCGCACTGGGATCGTGTTAACAAGCATTTCTCGAAACACC
This sequence comes from Hofstenia miamia, assembly GCA_900660155.1. Lineage (NCBI taxonomy): Eukaryota > Metazoa > Xenacoelomorpha > Acoela > Hofsteniidae > Hofstenia > Hofstenia miamia. The sequence goes on from CABFPE010000088.1 coordinate 1,619,562, forward strand.
AATGTCAATAATCAACAAAATGCAATTCAATAAACCAGTGGTTATAAATATGCTTGAGCTGCAATTTGGAATTAACCGGCAGTCTTCATAAAACAATTACTATGTCTGTAAATCATGTGATAACTACTGCGCATTTATTTAAATATGTGATGCTTCAAATGGATTTTTTCTTTCAGGCGGTTTACTTTCATTATGTACTTAGATTTGGGTTATATACAAATATATTAACAAAATATGTAAATGTATATCAATGGTATTGCTTCATTGGAATCAAACTTAAGGAAATGGACACTACAACAAGTGTAGAGATGCTGAACTCCTCACATTTTCAACAATTGGTGGACAATCATGAACTCCAAATCAGGTTTAATATTAGTAATAATTTTGGAAATGTCATTGTTGCAAATGATGGAAAAATCGATTTTCTCATGAAATTAATCAATGGATTTCTCAGTGGAAAGATTTGCAATTCAGAAGCTCACAAAAATTCACTTTAAGCAAGCAAACTGCAATTCTTAAGAAAAAATTAAGTTGCGATAATTGTAAGACAATGTGACTAATGATCATGACAAAGACGTTAATTTAAATTTTTCTTACATCGAATCCCTAACGAGAGGAAAATTGTTAAGATCGATTTCGTTATTGCATAATGTTGTAAATTCTTGCATCTTGGTGTTAGACATTACCCGAAAATATTTTCTGGATTCCAATAAATTAAAGACAATTTCTATGCGAAATACTGCCACTTCTATACTAGAAAGATACTGTTACGATCCTTAAGTTGAACCAATATCTTATTCAGTTTATCAAAAGTCTGGAACTCGATGTGTTTTCAATGTTGTAGTTAATATATTTCTGAACAACGAAGCAAGCAGGTGCTGTTTAATCAGCACATAAAATTAACCCATATTGTCATATTGTCTGTGCTGTTAACTATCAATGTCTTTCAATCCCTTTCACAGCCGATTAAAGATGCACAAGATTTCAGACCAGTGCCGTAATCATTAATAAAGATAATTGCAGCCCCAAGTAGTCAACAAACACCATTGATAGAGGGTGATTGAAAGTATCTATTACATTTTTATCTGAATAGTCATGAATATTCATTTTTTATTGTGAGCCATTTACTAACGGTGTTGTGTGCTGTGCGCATTCATAACTTGCCATTTCTCCCTCTTTCTCAACTTTGAGAATGGATGATCAACTTTTAATTTGGTCAATTTTTAAAACATTTACAAAGCACCGGGTAAAATAACATTATATGATTTGTATAGTGATACAAGTAGACGACTTGTTGCCATTTTTACAATTGCTTTTAGTCATGTTTACATTTGTTTTTTGTGTTAATATGTTTTTTAGACATGCTATCCATGACAAAATTCACCTGGAAGTTCCGGTTTAGTAGTTGTTTTTAATAGTTTCTTTCATGGCACATTGCCTTTTTTTAACTCTGTTTAAAAACACTGCTATTGTCTTCTATAAAGAGGCTTACACTAGGGAAGTCATGGTGGAATGTCCCCACGTCGGACTTTCAAAACCGATTATGATTGGTTAAATGGAAAAATATTTGGCAAAACAATAAAGAATTTTATATATATATATATATATGTATATATTTAAGAAATCTAACATAAATGTATGACTTTTATACCACAAATTTATCATTCATCTTCAAAAAATTTGATTGAGTATTTTTGATACTGATGCATAATATTCTTATTAAGTGCTAATCGCTAATTTTTTTATGCCTTATATTCGTTTCCTTTGGTTCTTGATTTTTTGCTAATATTTTTTAAAATTGTATGTTGCGTTCTCGTAATAATTGAAAATTTTATTTCTCAGCTATTGCACCTGTCAATGAATTTATGTATTAATATGTCTTTAATGTACAAACTTCAGATTTGTAGGTTATTGAATCAAAATTTCATTTGGAAAAGAGTCCTTACACTGAAATACATTTTCCTCTTAAAATAAACTTTGAAATACATATAAAATTTGAAAAAGAGCACACATCAATATTATTTTTTAACCCAAAATCAAACAATTTATTGTATTGCTGAACACCGCTGATTTCCATAATGTTTAAATTTTTGCAAATACTTCGAGGCATTGGGGTGAACATAATTATATTTAGCATAGAGTTACTATTTACTTGAAAATATTAAACATTTATGTGCCGATATGCGTTCATGTGGACAATTTAAATTCATATAAAGCAAGATGAATAAGTACATGGTATGTAAATACGCGCACTATTCGTTTGTACTATTATATTTTTATTATGAATATCAGGAATCGAAAATGTATGTATATATTTTATTAAATCATTATTTCAAATTTAAACAAAAATTGAATGAATTAAAATAAATAAAAGTGTAAATTCCGTAGCAAAACATTTTATAAATAATTTATTTAAATGTTTATTGCATAAATATATTACAACATTGTTTGATAAGGATGCAATTCTTTACTTCCTTGCTCATTCAAATTTAAGAAATTTTCACAAAATTATAAATTCATTGGTTTAGAAATAGGTAAAATAGTGTGTTTGAGAAAAGCAATGCTTTAACCTTTTGCATCAAAAGGAGTTTTTTCAAGAAAAGAATATATAATTGGTCGAAAAATGCACTCAAAGTGTGTATTTCCAACAAAGACTTGAATACAGGGGTGACTCTACATTCTAAGTATATGTAGTTGGTCATTTTGAAAACAAATCGTTGTCACCAACAACGTATGTATCGGACTTTTTTTGTGTCCTGCCACTGTCCTCATATGTAGTGCACCCCTGGTTGTATAGTACAATGAATTGAGTGCAATTAAATCAAATTTAATTTATGATTTTGATTCACATCTAAGGGAAAATCTGTAGCAAAATTCATAAAGAAAGGATAGAAAATAATACATTTTATGTCCTCAATTTGAATAATAAGGACAACTCTTTTCTAAAAGCGGGAAAGCTAAACGTGTAAATAATTGGATTTATGCAGGAATTAAGAGCGACAAGTACATGAGTAGCAAAGACTGGCCAAGCGTCATAATCTATGTATGATAAATGAGTGCAATGCATGAACCACTTGATCTTATTTGGCGAGATGCAGAAGATGTAGAAGAATCCAGTCTAAATATAAATATTAGAAGTAATTCGGCGCATACGCATGTCTTAATAATTTAAAATTGACGCATTGATAACAGCATTGGATGAATTGTTTCAATGTGATTATTGAAAATATCATGCAAGAAATTGAAATTTTCAAATAGTTGAGACTTTTTTCATGCATTTTGAAACTAGCATTGAACTTCCAGAGGTAGGGGTTCTACCTAAAGGAGTGCAACTCCCAGCTGAGCCCATAACTGTGTTCTTAGCGCGCTATTGTGGATCTTGCGCACGACATAGCTCGGACTATCTAAAATTGTGTATTGGCACAGCGCGAATTTCAAATGTGTTCACTCGCAACGTTCGTTACAATTTTTAGCTTTTCAATCTACAGAATTCTGGATCATCAAAATAAATTATCAAAGCAAGTATAGTATGTCATGTAAACAACTAAAGATATGAACCACAATTTCAATGCTGCTCACATGAGTAAACTAATCATCAATTGGTTCATGTGAAGCATAATATCAGTGTGTACACAATTGAAATATTACAGCCTGTAGAATTATTCTATGAAATTGTTTCAGTTTTAACATTTAAATCTTTAGACACTTAACTTTAGGTACGAAAATTTGAATAGTTTGTGAGGAAATGCTTTTCTAAATTTATGTTTACAACCTGCAAAACATTTTGATGAATTTCTTGAAATATTTAATTTTCCAATACAAAAAGTTATTGCACAAATTATCATTGTCACCGACTATAATTAATACATAACATTGTGTGTACCACTAGTGCTGTTCTAATCACCGCCTTTTTTCCTCTTTGAGCAGTTTTTTCACCTCTGAGAGACTTTCTGCAGAGCCTTCTATAAATCAATGAGTAAAAAGCGATCATCATCGATGTTGGTAGCACAATATCCATGATTAACTGATTAATCCCAGTAAAAGATCTCTAATTTTCAAAGAAATGTGCATCAAAGACGCAGTTTTCACCTAAATTTACCATTGCTGACATGCTAAAATACAATTCAAGGATTTTTAAGAACACAAGAAATTTACTGAATTGAATGAAAAAAAATGTCAAATTGTTCAGTTATTTGATTGCTCAATGTCCATATTTATTTCGAAATTATTAAAACTACTGAGCAAATCGACAAATTTAACACGTTTAAAATTACTTCGAACTATAAGGACATTGCAAAATGGTATAAAGCTTATATTTAAAATAACACCTATTAATATATAGAAATCCTTTATTTGAATCAAGCAAAGTAAAATACTTCGATGTCCTATAGCATAGTAAAAGTAATCAGGGTGAATGTAGATAACATCTGTTATTCAACCAAACAATGCAAAAATGTTTTGTTAATTTATTCGTCTTATTCTTGTTTCATGCGAACAAACTTATATATATATATATATATATATATATATATATATATATATATATATATATATATTTATATATATATCTACCCATACATTTCGTATCACACATGAATCCACCAAACACTCACGAAAAAACCAATGCAAAATGCCAGCACTATTAGAATCGTGGAGGTTTTTCTTTTATTCCATACCTGTCTATAGAAAATAGGTCGAAAAATTGCAAAGTATGTAAATTAGAAATAGATACAATTTTATTGTATATAATCTTTTTATATTACTGCCCAAATACGTGTTTTACGTGAATTCGGGAAATGAAAACATTTCAGATTGCTACCTAAATACTCCATCACAGACTTTTCAACGAGCCGACATTTCTAAGCTCGGCTCGGCTCGGCTCGGCTCGGCTAATAAGGTTAAATTGTGTAATTGTGTAACACTAAGGAAATACGAGGCCCTTTTTTAAGTAATCGGGTACTCATTAGATGTTCGGCTGGTACACAAGTCCTACATCCTTATTTAGTGTTTCCAGCAAGGAAACATTATAGGGTGGGTTAATATTATAATTGCAAATATGGAAAGTACACATTCAAAAAATAGTTCCTCGAACATTTAAATAGGTTTAAAATTTCTCTAAAAAATCTATTTCTTCACAAAGCATTTTTTCAGTTAGGCAGTTTCTTGCATTGCATATAAAAACAATTTTCCGCATAGCTAACAGTGTGATTGAAATAGCAAATACATATACATGTATATATATATATATATATATATATATATATGTAATGGGGATCTAGAAATTTCTCCTGATGCTACTGACATTAGATGTTTAAATTTTGCTTAACCCTCAAGATTTAATGCTTCTAAACTATATTGAATATGGATGGCTTTCTACCTATTAGATTGACAAATTTATATTAATCTCTACGTTTTTCTAATTAAATTTCAAGATGTTTTATGATATTCTAGTGCTGAATCACTGCTAACATTTATTGCTTGAGCTTCTCTATGAATTATACATAAATTTCATCATAATTATACATTATGCTTTTATCAAATAGATAGGACAAAATAAAACTATATATTTTTTAGCGCTTAATAAATTTTGAGAATGCTCACATGTCTTAATTGGTTTTATGCGTTTTTAGACACATACTATGATTGTATTGTTGAAGAGTTAGTTGAGAGTGAGAGATTCATACAAAATTTTGTATTTTAACTTTTGCTAGTTTCAAAGAGAGGTTCTGCCATATATTTGTGGAGGCTTAAATATGGAAATTTTGGTTTTCTTTAGCAATTACTAAATCAAATTCCAATCTAGAAGATTCGATAAGAGATACTATATCTACAGCTACGATGTCTAAAACACTATTTAAAAATTAGTGATGCACATATGCTTTTAGTAATTATTTTTATGTTTCTTTCATTTTAATGCTTTTAATTCATTGTCACTTGAAGTTAATATAGAATTTAGCAAGGAAATGACTGAACGCAGATCAAAATCATTTCAATGAAATATAATGAAATTTTATCTTGCAATTGTAACTTAAAATAGGCTGCTACTTATAGTGTTATTTGGAATTTTTCCATTTGTGCAGACATATTATTGAAAATTGGTTAACAGATTGGAGATTCATGCACGTACCTATAAACTATTTATTTAATGCTGTCAAGCTAAAGAAGTTTATATTGTTTAAAGGAGACAGCTCCTTAAGTGTTAGTACGACAGAACTTCATCCTTAAAACTTTGCTAATTCAGAATTGAACATGAACTTGCTGAAGATTATATCTAATAATGACTAATTATTGGTTTAGTTTGAACCTCCACCTATGAATATAAATGTATTATAAATGTATATATAATAAAATAATAATTAAAAAATAAAATTATTATAAATAATATAAATTTAGTTTCTTGAAAAAATTTAGAAATTGATGTGAAGTAAAGCCTGAAAGTGAACACTGCGAGCGATTAATTAAATATAATACTTTGTAAGATGATAAATTGAGATCTACGAAAATTTAGAAAAAAATTGATGAAAGATTTAAAAATTAGGCTTTCCCAAAAAATTTAATATATTTTTGTAATTTATTCTGTTAGATCATTTTAAAATGGTTAAAAAATAAAAAATGTAAATTATTTTAAATTTCAATAAAACGAAAATATATTTCTGGATGTAAAAGTCTTAAAATATTATAAAAATAAGAAATTTGTTATTAATATTTTCAATGTTTCCGTATTCCATCACGATATATTTACGGAAGTCTTTTGGAATTAACAATAGCTTATAAAAAAACCACTTGAAAGGAAATTTAAGTTTGACAACAGTAGACATGTTGTCTATTATAAACACATTCTTATCAACAGCTACATTTTCTACAATAATAAATTTTGTTTACCATAAATAACTATGGAAATTTTTAACGTAAAATACTATACCTATCGAATGCAATAAAACTTATGTGATAAGCAGATGTAGCACTAAAACCCCAAAATATATAAGTGCTAAATATTAACTGACATAGAACTGGGCGATTAATCAATTCTGTAATTTCGTCTCGAAGTATATACATTGGGATCATCAGAAAACTAGTGACGAAATCCACTACTGAAAGTGATAGCATTAAGTCTGCTATTGATCCGATATCCTTTCGCAATTTTTCTTTCATGCTAAAATATGGAATTTATTATTATTCATCAAATATATGTTATGTAAATAAAATCATTGGATTACATTAAAATTTTATTTAATCTTTTCTGCCAATAGAAAACAAAAACTAGGTAAGTTTAAGAGGATATCATATACAGATTTATTATCAAGACTTATAAAATCCCGCCTTAGGAAATATATGCTGATGCTATTTCCAGGAATTCCAAGTAGAGCAACGAATCCATATATGAACTTTGCTATTTTCTGAACCAACTCGATTTCAATGCTAATAAACCAGCCACTATTGTCCAACAATGTAGAGTTACCAAAATCCATTCAAAACAAATAATTTCAATAAAATATAAAATGCTATTCAATCAAAATATATAGCTGTGTCGCTAGGTGGCTACAATTTTCTTTAAATAATGCTAGATCTCATAACAATTGTCATTACATCTTTTCAATTTCGTTAAAAGTGAGTATTTTTGAGTAATTATACTACTTCTATTTGAAATTTTCTGCATTAATTTTTTTCATATGAAATTTTATGTTCATTTCAAAATTTGCTTATATCATTAATTTATTGATTAAAATATGAGGTATAATTCTATGTAGAAATGAGAAACCATTTGTACCTAGTCAATTATCAACCTTTCATTGATTATTTACAAAATATAAATGCTCCCATAAATGAAATTAGAATGATTACTATTCGCAGAAAGCATTTGGTGAAATACATAATTTCTACGAAATTTTTTTCATATAGACATGTATGTTTTCTTAATATTTTATGGCTTAAACAAAAGAAATATATATATATATATATATATATATATATATCTATATATGTATAACATAGCAATGTATTGTAGAATCTCAATAGAAAAACTTTCAATCACTACATAATTTGAAACATTAGCAAATGCTGTTAACATCAAGGTTTATATTAATAGAAGCAAACATATTTGATATTTTCTGCTGGTGAAGCAACGCGCAACAATAAAATGCAGCGTATTGAAATGCGATTTTCATTTAAAAACCATTTACATATATTGTATATACAAACACATACAGCTACATTCTCTGAGCAATTTGACATTTTTATTGTGCGACCTCAGATTTTAAGTTGCATTGTATCAAGAGTCATGCTCAATTAATGCAAATATTACATATTTTTTCCAATAACATTGTTACCTCCGCCAAGGAGGTTATATTTTTGGTAGCGTTGGTTTGCTTGTTTGTCTGTTTGTCTGTTTGTCTGTTAGCAACTTTACGGAAAAAGTAATAGATAAATTTTCACCAGAGGTGCGTCTCCGCCCAAGGAGGAATTCATTTAATTTTGGTTCTGATCCAGGGACACAAGCTGTGTGGCGGAGGTCTGCGCTCTCAGAGTGATTTTCTAGTTAAATTATAAGACAGTATTCAAATTTTAAGCAAAGAATACTTTCTACCCATATTCAATGCGAATATATGTTGTTTTGAATTCACGGATCGTACATGCTTATGGTGGATGAAATTTTCAAAATATACATGTAAAATCTAGTTACTACTAATAACATTTTTCAATTGCTATTGAATATTTTTCGAAAATGTTCAACAACGCAAATCAAACTGCATTAGATTTTGCTCAACAATTTTATTTGATTTCTATAAAGGCATTATGTTTTTTCTATTGATTCTAGTTTATCTTCGAAAAATTGGTAATGTATATTCCAAAACTCTTAAGATTTGAAAAATCAAGGTTTTGTATTGTTAGATTTAATATGCTTACTCTTAAATTTCTTAAATGTTGAGCAATATTTTCCTTTGTGGAGTGGTACACATAATATCATTACTATAAAAGAGGTCTTATCGATATCCGTCAAAAATTTAATAACATAAAAAATGAGAATTTATGCTTATCGTGTAAAACAAATAAGAGAAAAAAATAGTACATATTAAACTTTAGTAAATACAAAAATATATAATATTTTTTAAAAAAAGAAGTGAATTTCCTATGAGTGCAATTCCCCTTACAATTGTTTTTCAGGAGGTGGAGTTTACGTCACTGTATTTCAATAGGCGGGATTAAGTGTTAGTGTAAATATTGTACAGCTTCTTCAAAATATTTCTGTAATTTCCATTTCTTCATTTAAATTCTTATATTTTTTTAAAAAAACTTAATTTGGTTTACAAAAATTGAAATGAATTAGCTCATATATATATATATATATATAAGCACATGTATGTACACATGAAGTTTTGCTGTATTTGAAATATATTTACAGGTACCAACATTTGTATTAATATATTCTACTGTTAAGCTCTTGTTAATTTAGAAGTTAGAGAGAGATGAATGTAAATAATAACAAGGATGTGAACATTCAGGATGCAACCCAGAAAGTGAGTAGAAATGATAAACTTCCGCTGCATTCAATGTAAATTTATAATATTTGGAATGTACCAATTAAACACATAATTTCAGCATAAATATTGATTTTAAGATTTTTATTAATGGTGCTTTAATTATTTGCAGTCTAAGTGAAAATTTTAAAGTGAATACGTTTACTTTAAGAACGGATTTCAAATAAAAAATTAAAAATCAATTTGGACATATTGATGGGATATTCACTATAATTCAAAACTTCGTCTCATTGCATTGACACATCGCATCAAACTCAAACCTAGTAAACCTAGAAAGTACCGATAAATATTTAGTTAATATTTGCAAAGTATCTGCAAATTTAGCAAATAATATTTGTGAAACCTTGCATTTTTTTCCAACCACTATTTGATTGCTTGCAATTTTTTGACAATACTTAGACATATATATCTGATATTTATTAAAATTTACCAATTTTCTAATTTTCAGATAAGTTAAACATTTCAGATAAGACTTACAGATTATCAACTAAGAGATAAGATCAAGGCATATTCTAATAAGCGTTTCACTTGGTTTAGTTTTGAATTGGTGGTATGCACTTTTACCATTACAATATTTCTTCAATTTAGAACATTATTTTTAGCCAATATAAATTATTATAGATTGTTTATCATCATTTACAAAATAATACATTATTGACCATTTCTTCACATTATTTATCAACTAGGAGACGCTGTGTTATAGCCGGATGTTAATTATGTCAATGTTTCTTACATTTCAAACTTCCATAAAAACAGTTTTTTTTGGCAAATTTTATGTACGTTGAGTGCTTCAATCATTGTTTTGTAAAATTACAAATAGTAAAATAAAAGGTTTTTTTATTACTTGGTACTGCTTTGAAGTGATGGAATAATTTGTCTACTTCAGTTCCCAAACAGACAGACTTTTTATAAAATGCGTCAAGGCAATCTCAATCTAAAAATGACAGCTAAAAGTTTGCTAAATATAAAAACTTCTCTATGTCAGAGTTGAAATACGCGGTCTTTTTCTATCCATCTGCCATTTGAAATCACTAAACTTGCATGAGTTGGTTCTTTCTCTCCATAGCCCACCATTTCGTTGAAAAATGACAAATTAGCACTTTCTCTGTTCCTCAATGTCTCGATAGAAAGCTCAAAATTGTTCCATGATTTGTCTGTAATTGTCAAGAGACTTAAGGTATGGATTCATCTCCTTTAATCCAAAATATGTTGATTTCCTCGAGAAAAAGGGAATCACTATTCATCCATCTCACATCTACAACATAAAAATAGGCCTAGGTCAAATCGATCCTATTTTAGTGTTCGAACCAATTTGTAAATGTGTTTCGCTGAGTTAACACTCATTTCTTGTTAAATTTTTAACTATTTTCATATATGAAAAATATATTTGCATATTCACATACTCTTTGCTTTAATTTCTTAGGCGCGGACATGGCCCATTTCTACATTTTAAATATCTGGCCAGACCAGGCCAGAGTTAGGCCACATCCCTTTTCAAGTCTGACAGTTACACACTGAAAGATCTTATAAAAACTTAGGTAGCATATGATAATAATCCAAGAATTTGCAATTTCAACGGATATGAAATATTAGCATATACACTCATTATTTCAAAGAATTTGTCTTATTTCAAATCAAGAGATGTTAATACCAGTGGGTAGCTAAATCTATGCATAGTAGAGCAACAAGAGCATACAAGACAAAAGTGTACATTTCATGTAAACATTTAAGTGGCAAAATTTTGGTATTTGATTAGAGAGCAGTAACACACACATTTTTATTAGGGGGGAGGGGGTTGCA
>CABFPE010000088.1:1644914-1667612 GCA_900660155.1 Hofstenia miamia
TATCCTTTCTTTATGAATTTTGCTACAGATTTTCCCTTAGATGTGAATCAAAATCATAAATTAAATTTGATTTAATTGCACTCAATTCATTGTACTATACAACCAGGGGTGCACTACATATGAGGACAGTGGCAGGACACAAATAAAGTCCGATACATACGTTGTTGGTGACAACGATTTGTTTTCAAAATGACCAACTATATATACTTAGAATGTAGAGTCACCCCTGTATTCAAGACTTTGGGGGAAATATACACTTTGAGTGCATTTTTGGACCAATTATATGTTCTTTTCTTGGAAAAACTCCTTTTGATGCAAAAGGTTAAAGCATTGCTTTTCTCAAACACACTATTTTACCTATTTCTAAACCAATGAATTTATAATTTTGTGAAAATTTCTTAAATTTGAATGAGCAAGGAAGTGAAAAAGTGCATCCTTATCAAACAGTGTTGTAATATATTTATGCAATAAACATTTAAATAAATTATTTATAAAATGTTTTGCTACGGAATTTACACTTTTATTTATTTTAATTCATTCAATTTTTGTTTAAATTTGAAATAATGATTTAATAAAATATATACATACATTTTCGATTCCTGATATTCATAATAAAAATATAATAGTACAAACGAATAGTGCGCGTATTTACATACCATGTACTTATTCATCTTGCTTTAAATGAATTTAAATTGTCCACATGAACGCATATCGGCACATAAATGTTTAATATTTTCAAGTAAATAGTAACTCTATGCTAAATATAATTATGTTCACCCCAATGAATAGAAGTATTTGCAAAAATTTAAACATTATGGAAATCAGGAGATTTCAGCGGTGTTCGCAATACAAAAAAATTTGATTTTGGGTTAAAAAATAATGTTGATGTGTGCTCTGTTTCAAAGTTTACTTTAATATGAAAATGTATTTCAGTGTAAGGACTCTTTTCCAAATGAAATTTTGCTTCAATAACCTACAAATCTGAAGTTTGTACATTAAAGACATATTAATACATAAATTCATTGACAGGTGCAATAGCTGAGAAATAAAATTTTCAATTATTACGAGAACACAGCATACGATTTTAAATAATATTAGCAAAAAATCAAGAACCAAAGCAAACAAATATAAGGCATAAAAAACAATTAGCGATTTACACTTAATAAGAATATTATGTATCAGTATCAAAAATACTCAATCAAATTTTCTGAAGATGATTGATAAATTTGTGGCACAAAAGTTATACATTTATGTTAGATTTCTTAAATATATANTTTATATATATATATATATATATATATATATATTATAAAATTCTTTATTGTTTTGCCAAATATTTTTCCATTTAACCAATCAAAATCAGTTTTAAAAGTCTGACGTGGGGACATTCCACCATGACTCCCTTAGTGCAAGCCTCTTGATAGAAGACAATAACAGTGTTTTTAAACAGAGTTAAAAAAAGGCAATGTGCTATGAAAGAAACTATTAAAAATAACTACTAAACCGGAACTTCCAGGTGAATTTTGTAATGGATAGCATGTCTAAAAAACATAGTAACACAAAAAACAAATATAAACATGACTAAAAGCAATTGTAAAAATGGCAACAAGTCGTCTACTTGTATCACTGTACAAATCATATAATGTTATTTTACCCGGTGCTTTGTAAATGTTTTAAAAATTGACCAAATTAAAAGTTGATCATCCATTCTCAAAGTTGAGAAAGAGGGAGAAATGGCAAGTTATGAATGCGCACAGCACACAACACCGTTGTGAAATGGCTCACCATAAAAAATGAATATTCGTGACTATTCAGATATAAAATGTAAAAGATACTTTCAATCACCCTCTATCAATGGTGTTTGTTGACTACTTGGGGCTGCAATTATCTTTATCAATGATTACGGCACTGGTCTGAATTCTTGTGCATCTTTAATCGGCTGTGAAAGGGATTGAAAGACATTGATAGTTAACAGCACAGACAGTATGACAATGTGGGTTAATTTTATGTGCTGATTAAACAGCACTTGCTTGATGTTTGCGGTAAGAGCATGCAGCTGTTAACAACGATGCTGTAAGGAGCCTTGCATATTACATATGAGTTATTTTACACAAAAGTTAGAATGTTCCTGATTTACTGTATCAGTTGATAAAAATACTTTTGACTAAACGAGGGGGCGAAATCGCCTCCATTATTTTTAGCCGCCATTTTGGCAGACGAAAGGTTTAAATTTGAATCGACAGGCACTTTTCTCAATTTACTATAAATAGATTAAAAACATTGTAAGAAGTTGATAAAGAATATTATTCGGAATTCTTATTTTGTTCTACTATAACGGTTTGAATATTTAATACGATGTCGAGGTAATCGAGTGGTGTTTAGTAGTGGTCTGGATCTATCACAGAGAACGATTCTAGGGTCCCTGTGCCAGACCACGAAAGTGCACTTAAGTTAGGTGTAGGGGTTTTCTCTCGATTAGCCGACTAGCATATCTTTACTACATGTACTAGAAGAATTAATTGTCAACAAACGGTTGGATGACCGAAACCTAGGAAATATATTAATACTATTTTAGATCTAAATTAATGACCTATAAGTGACCGGTAAAGTGACCGTACATGTATTAAATTATAAATGTAAGTTAGGAAGCTGTTCGAAACTAATATATTTAGAAATGCCAATATATTTTGGTAATGGCTACTTGTAATATCGAACGAACAGCTAGTAACAAGTCAGGCTGCGAATAGATAGAACACTTTTACAAAATAGAGTTTAAGTCGAATTGTGCCGTGTCTTGAGTATACACTGAGCTAGGATAGGGTACACATAAACTGTATCAATTGAGCTGAGATGTGACACTCAACCAAATGGAGGAAGTGGTGAAACTGGATGTGGAGATCAGCCTCGGGCAGATGCCCATCAACGATCATTGGATAGATTACCGCATGGCTTCATCACCTAAATAGTGAATGGTTAATTCTAGTTTACTTAAGTTAACAGAAACAACAAGTCAAGCAGTATGCAACAAGTAAATCCTTACCCGCAGAAACACAACTAATGTTATACAGTAACAATAGATATATAGTGACAATGCCTGGTAGAGGATATTACACATTAACTAAATAATTGCTCAAATCTAAATCCACAAAAGTCATATTTACTGAAATTGTAGCAAATTAGTAATCAACCAATGCAATCTATGTTTGCATGAAGGCTCAGGCTAATCAAGCCATCCAAAACTACAATAGCAATAAATTAATCAGTAGTTTCTACAAATTGTAGAGCATGTACTGATAAGGGTTAATAACTGATTCGTAGTGTTTGTAGTAAATTTGGCTTTGTGAATGAATATTCCGATTTTCTATAATGATTTGAATAGAAAAGTGAATTTTGTGGATTGTTTAAAAACTATGACTTAAGGACAAAAAAGTGTTAGAGATATTTTTTTACTGCACCCTTGGCCAACTTAATATACGACCAGATATATTTAAGAGGCAGAAAATTAAGAGGCACAATATATGGAAAAATAAATTTAATGAAATTGTATAAAAAACTTATTCATCTAATTACAAAATAAGGATTCAGCATAGAAATAATAAATACGTACAGTTGCAAATAAGCTATACTTTCAAATCACTTTGACGCTTTTTAAAGATAGCCACTTCATCTTCCCCACATCGAATTCCAGACTTTTGATGAACTTTTTGATGAACTGAACAAGCTATTGGTTCTCCTAAAAGATCATAACAGTATCTTCCTAGTATAGAAGTGGCAGTATTTCGCATAGAAATTGTATTTAATTTATTACAATGCAGAAAATGTTCTCGGGTAATGTCTAACACCAAGAAGCAAGAACTTACAAAATTATGCAATGACGAAATCGATCTTAACAATTTTCCTCTCGATAGGGATTCGATGTAAGAAAAATTTAAATTAACGTTTAGTCATGATCATTAGTCACATTGTCTTACAATTATCGCAACTTAATTTTTCTTAAGAATTTTTGCAAGATATCCAGAAATATATGGCACCACGTGTTCAGAATCTGTGGAGAGAGAATTTTCTCAAATGTTATTTGATATTCCATCAATTTCCTCAAACAGTTTATTAAGTACTTCCGCAGCATTTTCGTCATGAGAAACTTGTATATCTTTATATTCCAAAACAGAAATATCTTCTTTCATCATTACTTTAATAGAGAGAATATGTTCTGAGCTTAGTAATTCACGCAAGACAATTAGGAAACGGCCGCCATTCATTTTCTATAGCAAGAGGATCTGTAGTAAATCTACCTGTCAAAAGAAAGTCATATCCTTCTTCCAGAAGGCTTAGAGAAGCAGTACATCCTAATGTTCATATCAGAGCAGTTGCAGTTTGCTTGCTTAAAGTAAATTTTTGTGAGCTTCTGAATTGCAAATCTTTCCACTGAAAATCCATTGGTTAATTCCATGTGAAAATCGATTTTTCCATCATTTGCAACAATGACATTTCCAAAATTATGACTACTATTAAACCTGCTTTTGGAGTTCATGATTGTCCACCAAGTGTTGAAAATGTGAGGAGTTCAGCATCTCTACACTTGTTGTAGTGTCCATTTCCAATGAAACAATACCATTGAGTACCTTTACATATTTTGTTAATATTATTTTAAATAACCCAAATCAAACTTAAACATCTCTATTTTGTCTATTTCATTAAATTTCCTTTTTATAGGATCGTTTCGTGTGACTTGAATTATAGGTAACAACGATGACTTTGTAGTCAAAGGATGAACAGTTGGAATTGGATGCATCGACCTTCTAAATTTATTTCTAATTGTGATATATTTTTAATTATGATTTATTGCAAATATGGTATTTCCCTCATGTTTCATCTAGGGGTTTTATTTTCAAATTTAAAATACAAAACATGTAGTAATATTTGCAAAAAGTACATTTTTTTTATTGTTTTTTGTGAAATCGGCAAAAAAGGAGATACACACATGCCTATGTCTTTCAACAGATATAGTAAGGTTAATAATACAGTGCATAGATAGGTAATATGCAAGAAATCAATTAAAATAAAAATATGACTAAAATAATTCATTAACAAACAGAGAAGTCAGAGAACTTTAAGATTTTTCGTTGCATGCAATATTGAATATATTTTCAAAATAATTTTAAGACTTACTTTAATGTTACTTTTTTGCACCCTTCTGAACACATTTATCCTCAAAATGCTTAAGACAAATGACGGAATTGGCTGTTGATTGCCAGTCCTTTCTTCCCACAAATTTTATGCATCGTTCCAAAAGATCCTTGTTCTTAAATGGAAAATGGTTTGCCAACTGTACTTTTGATTAATCTCCCTCCCCCACATGCAATTGCACAATATGCTAATTTGTCAACCTAGAAATAACGGCCCCAACGGCAAACTTAATTCTAACTACATCAATCACTAACACTAACTCTAGCCCAATACCAACCCTAACTCGGGTTTTGGTTACTTATTCACGATATGGTACGGTTACATTTTCCTGAAGTGGTTACTTTTTCATGATTGAACCTAAACTTTTTATTGACCAACCGGTATTGTTCCTATGCCTTGTTGCTATGTACCATTTGAAAGCTCTTGTCTTATTCTATTTTTTCTATGCAATAACAGTGATTATAGGCCATATTCAGGCTGAGCACTTGTTGGCCAAGCTTTATCTTTCTAGAGTGAAAATTAATTTTGTCAATTTTTTGCTTCAAACGACTGGAAATGGCTCAAAAATTATTTTGGTGAAAAAAATTTTTTGTTAATTTTCCCCATAGTATTTTTTTTTAAATTTTGGGACTTCTCTGTTTTACCAAAATTTGTGACACACCAATATTTTAAAAAATTGTGTAGGTAGGAAATATTTTAATGTTTTCTATAAATGCAGTGCAAATTATATACAAATATAGTTAAAGCTAAAAACATCGCTTGCCACTCATAAAAACATACAAAATTACATCCACTTAGATGAAACGAAAGCTTCTCAACTACTTTTCAGCATATCATTTGCTGATGTAAACTGTACTGAAATGTTGAACAAACACTCAGAAATCTTGTATAGAGGAGTACATACTCTTCACTTACAGTTGCTAATGGTTCAAAAAACTTGACATATACGCCCACGAGATAAATGAAATCAGCGTTTTTATTATATCATTGGAACCTTTGAAATCAACAAATTGAAATTTTGCTCAATAAATCCAGCAAAATACACAATAGATTTACCGAGCCAATTATTCTTAAAATTGTTAATAGTTCTGTCTTTGATAAACTAGTATCTGTTTCACAACATTTACAAACCGCCTGAAAGAAAAAATTTATTTGAAGCATCATCACATATTTAAATAAATGCGCAGTAGTTATCACATGATTTACAGACATAGTAATAGTTTTATGAAGACTGTCGGTTAATTCCAAATTGTCGCTCAAGCATATTTATAAACACTGGTTTATTGAATTGCATTTTGTTGATTATTGACATTGCTGTTTCGAGAAATGCTTGTTTAACATGACACCAGTGGGATGTTTATGAAAATTTGTCCCAAGGGATCATTTATATTTTTAAGGCTAGTAATGTAAAACTAAATCAAAGGTGTTTTTAGTGCTTTCGACTCCCAAAGAAGACGACACCATATCTATTCATTATTAGTGATCGTAGTCTATGACATCCAATTTAAAAAGCACGAAATAATTATTGTTTGCTGCTTTTTCCATCTGAGAAATAGTTCCTTTGCATCAAACTGCAAGTGAACAATCGGACAATCGAATTGGTTGGTCAACAGAATATATAGCAAGGTGGGTAGAAATAATTTTGAGTTAATACCTAGTTTTCAAATTCGTAATTCGTCCTAATACATCGACCCTAAATAACATTTTTGTTGCAATGATTATATTTGTTATGTTAGAAGTTTACACTTTGTTGCAAAATTGAATCATTAAACTAAGTTTAAGTTTCAAACATGACGGATATTTAAACTCATTTTTGAAAACAGTAGAGTGTCTCACTTTGATGAAAAATAAAAAACACAATACACAAAGCTTGGATTTCAAACATGATGGATCATTGAACTTATTTTTGAGTAATGTTGAAAGAGGTTTTTATTTTATTTTTATGGTTAAGTTTCTTATATTTTTGTTATTAGCACAACTTGTACTAAGTTCGTGCAAATTAAATGTTTAAATGTTTAAATGTTTAAATGTGTTAATAGAAATATTTTGCAGCTACGCATTCTTACTAAAATGTTTCTGTGTCACCTTCTGTTATTCGGAGTTCCATGGTCACACAAACCAGAAACATATATCATACAAAATTTCTACTCTTAATCTAACTTTCTATGCATTAACAGTGAACATAGGCTGAACACTTGTTGGCCAAACCTGGTCTATCCAGGTTGAAATTCCCCAAAAAAAATTTCAACTTATGTAAAAAAATTTAAAGTTTTTTTGGATTGGATTGGAATACGAAAAAATCAATAACCAAGTGGAAAAATTAACCATTTTCTAGGAAAATGTAACCATTTTTTCCAATGACCAAAGACCTATAAATCATTAAGCTTTTAAAATTTTTAAAAGAATATTTTGTCCCCGAATCCAAATATGAGTATCCCAATCACTAAATCTGACTGGTAAGTACCATTGGTTACCCATTCCACTTTCAGCCAAACCACTCAGGATAAGCTAATCAAAGAACCAGAACACTAGCCTAAGCCTAATTTGTGGCTCAGCTACGGTCTATTGTTTGCTTACAAAGCAGTTAAATTATTTTGCAATGTTTGTTCAAACTACACAGCACCTTTTCCATAAGATGTTTTCACATAGTTACTTGTTTCCATAATTCAAAATGAATTTGTTTCATTGAGTCGACTCTGATATGATGAAGAATATAGTATAATGATAGGTTTATGGCTTCAGTTAAGATTAGGGGTAGGGAAGAGATTAGTTTAGGCTTAGGGTTTCCTTTGGGCTGGGGTTGGTGTTTGGTCAGAGTTAGTGTTAGGGATGTATTTAGAATTAGGTTTGGAAGTAGGATTATTGTTAGTATGTTGATAAATTAGCATATTTTTGCAATTATTTTAGGAAAGGGGTGAAATAGAGCAAAAGTACCCTGTCAACAATATTATTCGCAGTATTATTGATTTTCTATATTACTATAAAATAAACGTTTTATGTGATTCTAAAAGTCTCAAAATTTTCAAGGTCCTTCTTCGTTGTCTCTTTCTCCCCCACTCATATTATTGCAAAATTATCTAATTTATTAACATAAACTTAACCCTACCTCTAACCAAAACCATATTCCAAACCATAACCCGAACTCCAAAACTTAAAAATATTCTTTGTTATACATCTTTAAGTGTATGATCTAAATAATATTATGTAGTTGGCTTCATTGGCCTAAAAGGATTTATCGCCACTCATATATATATATATATATATATATATTTTATATATATATATATATATATATATATAAATGCATTTTTTAACTTATATTGGAGGTACTATTGCTTCAAGATTAAACAAATAATTGATTTATGAAATTTAGCATTATAAGCAAGCTGTTTTGATCTTTACGACGTAAAAGCATTACGCATGAAATTGCTTAGTCATGCAAACGAGTAAAATTTCTAAGTTTCTTATATAATGACTATAATGACGTTTGAAATTTCACTTGAGAGCTGACATTTTTTAAGTGCTCTACTTCAGATGAAGTACAATTTCATCTTCTATGTCTTGACATTTTGCTTCAAACTCTTAACATTTGCACTTAGTCTTTTGAGGAAGACTATTATTATTTCAAGATTTTTTCTCCTAGAATTATTCAAGAATTATTTTGATAAATGTCTTTTTTTTAGGTTTACAGCTAACTTCATTCCACATTTTTTAGTCCTTATAATTTCTTTGCTCGTCGTCATAATTGTCTTCACATACATTGTAAAATACTCGATTAAATTACAATTGAAAATGTTCACTTATATATGTTTGTATTTGGTTGCCGTCAGAGAATGATGCTATATATAGAATGTGGCTTCCACTGCTTAATGGGGAAACAAACATCATGGGTTTCCTAGTAATCCACAAAATTCGAACAAAATAAAAAAATGTATTTCATTGGCTTTAGAAATTAAAAAATATACAAAGTGAACATATCTTTTCTGAATTTGTTCGAATTGTCATATGAAAAGTAAAGATGTACCTTTAAATAGACTAAATCAAAAACATCAGATTATATTCTTGTAACGAGAATGATATTTATAAGTACTTATAATAGCAATTGAAAAAGAATTTTATAAATGAGATTGAGAACATTATTATATATAAACTTGTGGTTGTTGAGTATGGTTGGTTTTAATATTTCTCCCGCATGGCTCACACTACTGGAGAGAATTTATGTTGTCAAACATGTAAACTTCAAATAACTATCACATTTTATTTCAAATGTTTTTGCTGGAAGTTTATGATGCATTGGACGAAGAAATGCACAAAGTTCTCTGCTGCATGCACTGATGTTTTAATGCAAAATTAAAAGACATTTTTTACCCTTGTGCACACTATACGTAGATGGTGGTTCAATAGATTGAAAATCAGACTATATGTCCAAATGATAAGTGGCCTGGAAACGATACGAAGAGACGATCACAATGATACTAAGAACAAGATTATTATGTTTGGTGTACATGAACTTGAAAAACATGCGAAATGGAGTGAAAAAATAAAATGTGATCAAGATAAAGTTTAGCAAATCTTTGATTCCATTGGTGTCGACTGTAAAATATTTTTGCTGATCTATTTAGAATTGGAAAGCATATTGTTGGAAAACACCGACCAATAATTATCGAATTCAATAATTATTGGGGCAAACGTATTAGCAAATGTTGGCGTCTAAAAGATTATAAAGGTAAAACATTTATTAAGCAAGCGCTAAATGGAAAGGAGCGTGAAATTGAGAAAAGTATTGTGAAGAAACGCTACAATCTAATTCAAAGTGGAGTTGATTCTAAACGAATTTTGGTAAAAAATTTAGAACTCTATTTGGATAACGAATTGTTCAGTCTAGATTGACTCATGCCCGTGAATATTGATGTCATTTTATTATATGCCAACATTAGATCTATGAAATCCTTAAAACCCGCTTAGAACTTATAAATTTTTTACATGCATATGATGTATCAATACGTGTATCACCCAAACATGGCTCTGTAAGGATAAAATGCATTATTTCCTACCTCTCAATATGTCGTTGCTAACTCATGCCCATAGAGATGAATTGCACATGGAGGGTGCTTAATAATTTTCATGTCCTGTTATAAGTTGTGTACTTTTACTAACTGCTCTAGAGTTGACTTCGCATGTCACGCAATTCTAATAAATAATTACAATGTATCATTAGTATATTGTGAATATTTACCCCGTCCAATTGACAGCAAATTCATCCCTACTATTGAGGAATACAAAGAATATATTTCCTCCATTTAGAATGGATTAAAGTTTGCAGTAAGATTGATAAACGGGTATATGTATTTGGTGATTTTAATTTCCCGATATGAGTCCTTCAACATGCATGTCTCCAATTAGTTATGATCAAGTGGATATAGTTAGTTCTATGAATCTCTTTCAATTAGTTACTAATGCGAAACACATGCTGAAGGAAATACTCTCGATCTAATATTTACTGATTATGATTGTTTCACAATGAATGATTATATCAAAAATCCTAAGTATTTCACGAAACACTACTCGATTTTGTGCAAAACCAATTTTCGTATTTGGATGTATATCAGTATTTGGAAATAGAGAAAATTGGAAAATCTCAATTTTCGTTTTCATACTCTTCTGATATATTACTTTTACTGTCGCAATCACTTTTCTCATTTTTCTATTTAGAAGATTATTTTGATACAGATTACTATATGGAACAGTGGTATGGCTACATAAAAGAGTTTTTTCAAATTATTGTCAAAAGAAAAAGTCTAAATGTGCATGTCTCCCAAGAGTTATTTTTTCTCACACTCTGTCAACTTGTTTAATAAATGTCAAAGCACACTAAAGAAAAATTTTGTACCGAATTTTAAAGATAATTATCTGAAATTAAGCTTTGAGTTGAAAAGTTCTTTTTAATTGAAATGGTAAAAATATTTTCATTGAGCATTTGGCAAGAAATGACGTCTGTTAATGTTATTAATTTCTAAAATCAATTAAGTACTCACAAATCTGTTTGCCACTTACATTTTTGCATCAGGTTTTTTATTATTATATCAATGGAAAGCTAAATGTTCGGACACACAAGTAGCTATTCAGGTACGCTCACCGGGAAATAATCAGCCGGCTGAGAGGCATTATCAAAACGGCAATTAAATTTCAGCTTTACCCTAAGCTTTACCTTTGCACCCTGTCTAGGGAAAGTGTGTCCTTAGGTTAGATATACGAATCGGAGTTTTTCATTTCGTTTAGCTTCCCTATCTACTCGACTCACTTTAATAAGAAATGCCTTTAAACAGCTCGATAGCTGAACCTGTTGTTTTATATCCAAATTCTTTATTGGTATTAAACATAATAAGTCTTACTATACATACAAGATGTCTACGAACATCCTAGTAATTAGATTCGTTAGTACATTATTTTATTTCGGACCTTTTTTTAATATCTCTTGCAAGGCCGCAATAGTTGCTCACATGTATCAAAGAGCTATGTACTTTATTTATCTATAGGATTAACTATATGTAAGGTCTATAAGAAGCGAAAGTGGCAATGTTGCTAACAGTCATTTATTAATCGTATAACAAGGGCAATCATTGTACAAATTCGCGTAAGCAACAAATGGGAGCATCTCACAATAGCACATTAACGATTGTCACTGAGAGAGTTCGTTCGTGAGTCATCAACCTTTGCATAGCATTGGTGATTGCTGCTGGATACCATCGTGTCAAATTAAGCATCACCAAACTATCCAATCAAACCCTCATTTTATTCTCAGGCATTGGAGACTTTAATGTGGTGTAATTTAATGCAAGAAACTCTCCAATATTACGAAATTTCTAAACGAATTGAAATTATTACAATGATGCGTGCAAATATCTCAGATCCTGAGTTAATGACAGAAAAAATTGTTACTAATAATATATCAATTTTCTTTGATGAGGTAAAGAGCCACTCCAACTTATTACGTTTTTATAAATTCTTTTACCCAAACACTAACATTTCAGAAGAAGAAACTCATGCATCTGATATTGATACCAAAATGACACTCCTCATTGCTATTGAAGGTTTTCGCTTATATTTTAAGTTTTACAACTTGTTTACAAGAAAACTCAACAGTTTACAAAACACACTTACTATATCTGATCGTATGAAAAAACCAAAATTTTACAAATTCACTAAAAAGGTGGGCACACAATTGGAAGCCTTATGCTACGCAACCTTCTACATGCAGAACTCGGACATTCTCTTTTGGAACGATCCTCGAGCTATCTCCCTAGTTAAATAAGCTCAATCTCTTATTAAACCGGACAGTGAGGAATTGGTGCACTAAAACTATAGTCCAATCTGGGGGCAGGGGCGCGTGGCATAAAGATTTTCAATTCTCTAATTTCTTTATTTTTGTGCAATTTCAATATTAATCTTACCATTTTATTTTAATTGATAATTTGACAAACTGACAACAGTGCTATATTTTTAGTTTTAAATTTCTGTTAAATATCGCAATAAAATTAGAGTAGCAGAAGACCGAATTAGTACCTGTCAGCTATTTGCCTATATTTTCTACGGTATAATTTTGTTTATGATTACCTGTTTTAATTTTTATAAATATGTGCAATTTGTTCATTTTGTTTCTCTTCAGTTTATACTCAGTAAATTCGCTGTTTACTTTTTATCTTGACTTTGTATTTTATCTAAAAGTATGTGTTTCTTCCAAGACGGGGATAGTTTTGATGGCATGATCTCTTCAATTTAGGTTAGGTGTAGTTATGGACTTTGTTGTACTGCATTTCATTCGTGAATAAAATTAACCTTTATTGCTTTCACTGAAATTGCATGAGAGGAGAGTTGCACTGCGTATTTTAACTTAGCAAGGTAGGTTCCACTCACTGCACCCAAGAGTTAGGGCTTATTTTCTTTACCTTAAATAGGGCTCTATATAGTCTTATACGACTTTCTTTAGGTTATCTGTATCGGGTCAGCCAAGTGTGGCCACTCTTCCCTAACACGATTTCCTGTTTACTTTTAACTTTTATTAGGATAGGGATTATAGCAGGATGAGTTAGTTATTTGTTTTTAGCACTAGTAAATCTATACTTTGACTCAAAACCCTCAATAGATAGTTTAGTGGGATTGCTTCCTGATTTCTTACCAATACCACATTATATCTAGTGGGTATAATTCTATAAACTTATAAGCTTTAAACTGCCTAATACATGTGAAAAGCGTCATACATAATTATGCAGCTACAAATGTTGTTAATATTCATTATATTATATATTAATCAGATTATCATCAACAGATATACAGGTCTTGGACCTAAAGCTACTTTACTGCAGATGAGAAAGAGACAGAGGGACGTTCACTGATTTCAGTTTGTCGTAATCCTGAGTGTATAAATTGTGCAGAATTTGATAATGCTTACCTGTAATACTTGTCAATTTTTTCATTGATTCTTTTTATTAGAACTAATATTTAGAAGTTTACAATCTGAAAGCATTAGCTTGTTAGGGCTCTTGCATAGATTAGCCTTATAGACAACTAATTACTTGTGTCTAAATACATTCATACGATCAATTTCATTGGAAAAATACAAGTTTAGGCCTTATACTATAAATATTAAATTTAATCATTAATAGGGTGATCAGTCATCTCATGTTTAATAAGAATTATTCCTTACTGATTTGGATCTAAAATAGAAGCAGGGTAGCCTGTGATTAGCTGTCCAGCTATTTAGATGCATTGACTAATTCATGTGAATTGATCAATAGGAAAACTAAGTTTATGTAAAAACTTCTATTTTTATTCTTAACTTACAAGTACATTTTTGTAGGCAGAACATTACTATTTGATCAGCAAAAAATGGAAAGTAAATGTTTTCATAGTTCTGACTACAACTTGTGGGATACAATATTTAGTTTTTGATTAGTTATTAAAACAAGCCTTTAATAATTCAAAATATTCTGACCAATATTTATTTAATGAAAAGTTATCTTTCTTTTGCTTCTTTGTTTTTTATTTTTCTGTTGATTATGTCACACTCACACTGTAGCATAATTTGAGAAAAATCAAAAGAGAACAAAGGAAAGAAACTTTTGTCACATTATTTTTCTGTAACTATACAAATAGTACGTGTATGCTTTATCAAATTTGTAAAAGTTCAATTAGCAAAAACATTATCAGATTTTATACTGCCTTTTGACAATTTAGGGAAAAGCAAACAGTTTGTCTTAGTTAGGAAACACTTAATGGAAATTAAGCAGAAGTCCATGGTAACAATGACCAGCAACAACAGGTACATGTTATAGCTGTTTGTGAATTTTGAAACCAGGTTTTATTGATGAATAAAACTTCTGGTTTCCCAGAAAATAATAAGAATTTTGTTCATTAAAGAGCAAATGGTGAAAAAAACAATGTTGGTAGAATTTCTTAGACTTAACATAATGATTTCAAATTTCAATGAAAATCAAATTTTCAATATATATATATATATATATATATATCACTTGATAAAATAAAACACATACTTAGCATTTATGTCTTGAGTAGGCTATTTGAGGTGAGATTATTTTAAGAAATGCGTCAAAGTTAGAAGACTTATTTGTCAAAAGTGTTAAACAATCAAGACCAAGAATTATAAAACAAGATTTAAGAAAAAGAAAGTAACTCTTTATGGAGAAAAAATATAAGGCAAAGCAATTATGAGTTATTAATCTCAAGGTTCATCTGAAGCAAAATGATAATTGGATGGAAATTACAAATATTTGACAAAGTATCTTGCTCCTTTGCTTGAGTTGTAATCACTAATTGTTAATGGCATACTTAGAAATTTTAATTAACTTGACTATGTTCTAAACATGGAAGATTTTTCTATTAACTTACAATAGTCAAGCTATAGTAACTCCAACTGCCATTTTATGTTGAATGCAGAAGTGACAAATTGAAAATTTCAACAAAAAAATTGGTGGTGGCTTTATTACATAACATATTTTCATAGAAAGTGGGCACTTCATAGACCAATGTCAAGTCAGCAATTATCAATGAAAGGCGTAGAAATTGTCCTTCAGTGTAGATCTAATTTTTTACCTGCAGCCTATTGCTTAGGGTTTTTTATAATAAGAAGGATGCAAATCATGTATTACTACACTTCTTAAACCTGTTGGAATAAGTAATAGTATCAATCAATTCAAAAATCACAATTAGATGTAGTTCATCTCAGTAATATGAAGTACTGTAATATATCAAATGAATTGCCAGTTGGTAATTTCAACATTGCATATCACCTTGCACTGATGTTAAATCCCAAAGTAAAATGCACAATGAAATTTCAGAATAAATATATCATTTCAGACTCCAAGAAAAATACTTATGAGGAAAAAACTTAAATAAACCTATGTTTACTAACTGAAATTCTATCTTAGAATAAAATGTCAATAAATTTTCAGCAAATATTCAAAATGTAATTGACACTCAATTACCCAGATAACAATTTTGGTTGTTTTTATGTTTATAGTTGGTTCATAGTCTTGGTTGTTGCAGCAACCACTAACTTCATTACAACTGTTAATACTAATTTGAGCAAATACAAATTTGCTAATTTAAAATTCAAGCTCATGAACAACCAAATGTTTTTGCTAGCTATTAATGTTATTAATATTACTATTATGAGCAATGTATAATGAATTCAATGGTTTAAAAGTGGCATCAGTGGTAACTTTAGTAATAAATTATCGGTGGGTGGACGCTTGCAAATAAAACTCACGTCAATATTTGGTATACTAATTCCTTTTAATATAAAAAGAATTATGAAAAACTTTTTTGAATTTTTAAATTTGTGAAAAATTATTATATACCTGGTAAGTGAATTTTCAAAATAAACTAATCATAAATATTTGGAGACATTTAAATTAACTGGTATATAAAAAAGTTACATTTGAACAGAAGAGATTAAGAATTAAAAAGTACTATTTCAAAATTGCACGAAATTTTAAAATGTTGGTAAATTTGGAAGATTTTTAAGCTTGTTGTTATTGATAAATAAGACATTTATTTTGACAAATGTTAATATTAAATATTGTTGATAGTTTCTCAAAAGATATTGTTCTGCCCTTTGTTGGGCTTGTGTTTGTATGAACAGCAATGTTTGAACGGTTTAGCAATATAAAATTGTTGTTTTATATATAAATGAAAGTCTAAAACATTCATGGGACAACATAAAACAACGTTGTTACGACTTCAAAATATTGCCTATTATTCATAAAAACAACCAAAAAGTAACCTAATGTGATGTTTTTGAAGCAACATTGTTTTGACTAATGAAANTTAGCAATATAAAATTGTTTTATATATAAATGAAAGTCAAACATTCATGGGACAACATAAAACAACGTTGTAACGACTTCAAAATATTGCCTATTATTCATAAAAAACAACCAAAAAGTAACCTAATGTGATGTTTTTGAAGCAACATTGTTTTGACTAATGAAATGATGCCATTTCAACGTTAAAACAACGTTGTTTTTTTAGTAAATAAAACAACCACATAACGCAAAACAACGGTTTCGACCTTAAATTGTTATCTTTTATAAAAGATTACTACCATAGATTTCGTGCATCTCATACAGAACAGAGAAGATCAAAGACCAAATTCTTGGTCTTGTAAAAAAAGAAGAAAGCTATTTAGAGCCATGATAGCAATCTTCAAAATATGTTACAAGAAAAGATTAAGAGTTAAAATTCTTAAGCAATATGAACTTGAAGAAATGTGTAAACAACATATTTAAAGAAATTCCTTGTAACCTCAATGGAAAACAAGAACAATTTGCCTCAGTGAAAAAGAAGCTGTAGAATTGAATAGTCTTTTTGTAGATTTAATGATGGCATTCACAAATATGATTATTTATAAATAATTGAAAATAAATTTCATGAACAATAACAAACATGTTTTACATTACGAAATACCATTTTCAAAGTCCATACACGCAGTAAAGTCTTATTACCAGAGGATAAAGCTAAATGTTATAAATATCATTCAATTATACTGCATGTCTCCACTTTGTGTATGGTTCCTATAATATGATAGTCTTATTCTTTTTTTAAATATAGAAAACTGTGTTTGCAATAAGTAGGTCATTCATGGTATTTTGTCTTGATGCAGCCATTGATTTGACATCAAGGATCCAAAATTTGCTGAGACATGGACCCCAATTGTTTAGCACCACATTAGCATTTTTACTATTCACTGGACCTATGGAAAATTATGCAATGTAATGGTAGTTATTAACCTATAAAAGATTCTAATGTTATATGATACTAAATTATTGATATATTGCAATATCAATTTTTTTAAAAATGCATTTTGCTTTCAATATACTTCCACTACAATTATATTCAAAATTCATTTCCCCGTGAAGCTTAACTAGGGTCTACATCATTACATATAATAGTGTTCTATTTTGAAACTCAAAATACAATTTTAAATTTGAAAATTTCAAAATTGTAGAGCCCAATTTAATTTCTCGAGCATTTCGTTTAACATTTAGCAAATAATTACAAGCAATCCATAGTAATTTAATTGCCACTTTTAAAATCTTAAGTACTATGTGTACTATTATTCCCTTTGTATGTTAACAAATGACATAATATGTTGTAGCTCTTTGTTAGCAAATAATTGTTGTTTGCACTAGTAGTAAAGGCCCTAATTTTTGTTGCTACAAAGTTGGATCAGATGAAGAATAATTCAAATTGGTAAATTCTTTAAGCAATCACAGTTGAGTTTTTCCACTAGAATTGATGATGAGAAAATTGCACAATTTTATCAATGTTTGTGTCATCCTTAAAGGAAATATGATGGCTTCGAATTTGAATCATAAAATGGGTACTTGATGCTTCCATTGATGTCACAGTTGCTTACCAAAACAACAAGATGGGAGACGAGGAGACGATTCAAAATATTAAGGTTAGTATATTAGATAAATGTGAAGAGTTTTCGACTAAAAGACACAGTAAAAATCAATATGCAATTTACAAATCCAATAGTACAAAATTGTTATTGAACTTCTACTATGATCAAAAGAATTATAATTTTTATTAAAAATATCAAATGTAAATGACATAAATTTCAACTTATTTAGCTTTAATAGCAGTGCTTATTCCAAACTGCGTAATTACAGAAAGCATTGCACCAACAGGCCAGAACAAATGTTTGTTGATTTTTGCAAAGTTTATTTTAGGCTGAAGAATAGTCCCTTCTGCACTACCATGCATGATTTTATGCTCCGATATTTCCATGTAATTTCTAGTTGCAGTGACATATAAAGGCCATTGAGTGGATGGAGAACCTTCAGTTACAAATGAATTGATTAGATCCATCATTGATTTAGATAACGCGACTTCTTCAGCGCTAAATTCATCATCATATTTCACAACAGTTCCGAGCCAAAAAAACATGTCATATATATGCGAACATCCAGACCACTTGGGAAACAAATTTTCCACTAAGATGCTATTTCTTGTAGGGCCATTGTAATTGAATAAATAAGCATAGACATCATTGGAGAGACATAGGGCATCTGCCAACTTTTTTATAGGATTCTTGATAACAACATTTGTAAGGACATCACCCAAACATAACTGCTTCCAGGGAACGGTTGTAACTTGAGTTGGTAAGCCCTTCAGCATGTTCTTCCTTTGAATCATAAGATTGGTGAACAAATGTCCCTCTCTTGAAGTACAACCTATGAAGATTGGCATGTTAATCGGTGTATCAAATCTTCCCTTTAATACTGTATTGTTCACATCAACAGGTACCCATTTGAAACTTTCATCATTCATCTGATGGATTTTGAGTAAATCTTGAAGAGGAAGATTCTTCAAAAAGGATTTGATTTCTAAAGGATCAGTTTCCGTACAACCAAGATTTTTCAATGCTCTCTTGACATCATTTGCCTAAGTATCAAGCGTAACTATTCTGAATTGATGCCTTGTAATCAATTTTACTATGTGTAATTTGATTCATTATATAAAAATTGACATGGTAGAATATTACTATTACTTCTACTTTGTTTGCCATAATGTGAAATTTTAGGCACTTTAGCTATACAAAGTATAGATGAAAAAATTTTATGTGCACATGTTAATAAAAAGATTACTCAATCAATAGAAGAATCAAAGTGCAAGTTTTGGGCATTATCTAAATTTAAAAATTTTGCAAATTTTGAATATATTGAGAAGGATGCAATTAGGTACAGTGATCTGTGATCTGTAAAATTTAAAAGTGAGGATATGAACTAAGTTAAAATTTTAGTACTTCAATTTTATCATTTTTGAAAAATTAAATTACACCGATTACTATGAATTAGTAAAATTATTATTAAACATAGACTTGAAATAAAAGTCTTCGATTTAATCTTTTGCTTCAAAGGTGGAAACCAATGTATGGAAAATTGCATTGGTGGCCAAGATTTTTTATTGCCTCTGAACAGTGCGATTAGGATCTTGAGCCTCATTAATGCAAAATCAAAAAAGTAAAAAAAAATTAGTTTTAAACTACCTATCGTCTAATTTAAGGCACAAACCGGTTTTTCAAAATTACAAAGAATTTTCTCTAAGCCTACTAGCAAATTATAATATCGCGAGACATGGGCAGATCCATTGGGAAACATGCTTTAATGCAATGTTGGAAATTTATATTAAAGTGACTGAAGCTGTTCAAAAGCTTAACCATTTTTCTTTGAAAATTTCAAATTTTGAAAAAAGATTAAAATTCCCATGTATACCTAATGTTCATGTATTTATAAACTTTTGAGGTTATTGTTGCAACAAAAAACACTTTGAGTGTTTTTGTTATGTCAAATTTATCACAAACACATTGAGGGGTGCTGTGCACAAAGTTAGAGGTCTCGGGTTCATAGCTTTCGGTAATTTCCTCCGATGGTTTCTTACATTAACCCTGGTTGCTTTGCACATAGTTATTGATTAATAATTGCCATGGACGAAATTTTTCTATTAAAATTTGAACTGATTGTGCCAATCACATCTTAAAATTATTAACAACCATGATGACTATTATACTTAAATTCAATGATACCCAAATTAAATATTTTAAAGAGAAATAACAATTTAATAATTACCATACAACTGAAATTGTGTGTTTTGTAGTATCTGTATCTCCATAAAAGTTGGGATTCATAAAAGCTATCGGTGGGCTACATAAAAACAAAAACAGGAAAACTTCATATTTGTATAAATGTATTGACATATTGGAAACTATTCTTCATTTTTGCATTGATAATAAACTTGAAATGTTGAATAAAAAACTTCGTGTATCATTAAATGTAATATTAAATTTTCAATTCAACACGTAACTAAGTTTATTTGTAGTTGTGACTTTGTTTGGGATTAGCTTTTTCATCAAACACTACTTACTTTACAAAAAAATATTTAGGCTTGTCGATAATATTAATTTTTTAATAAAACTGAACTTATACATTCAACTGTTATTAAAAGTTCCAAGAGATGTGTTACGCTTTTAATGATAGACCATCAGCTTGTTTGGTTGAAATGCAAATTTATTTAGCAAAAGAATTTAAATAAAAATTTTCTCTTAAAATAGGAACAATTTTACGGTAATACAAGAGATATTTCGTTCTACCAATATTTCCCTCGATTGATGGCGTACAAAAATAGATTCAGAGTGCAATCTTAACACATGCATTGAAAGACAAAATTCACCAGCAATTTCATGTCGTTTCAAAGTTTTTCTGTATAGCGAAGCAATGCTCATTATAGAGCTGTCTTTCTTTAAAGAAATATTTAATAGATTTTGGGACAATGTGTGTTTTATTCACCCATATATTTAGATGAGATCAGCAGAATATATGAGTAAATTTGCAAATTTGCCCTAAAATCTATAAAATATTTCCTTTGAAGAAAAGCAGCAATACAATGAGCATTGCTTCGCAAAACTGAAAAACGACATAAAAATACAGCCTCATTTAGCGCAATTGTTTAAGCCATAATGTTTAAAGTATTGATTCAGATACCATTCAGAATCGATTGCCGTACGTCATCACGTGACAAAAATATTTTGCAGAAAAAAGTATTTCATGTAGTGTTTACAATGATTGGCATGAATAATTTTTATGAAATTTGTATACCTGTTTCTTAGGTTTCTTTGCGGCCCAAAATGATATGTGACTACCACTGCAAAGAAAAGCTCTCTGAAATAAATTCCGTGCTTCGGGATTCATGAGGTGATAGCCTATAGAAGCAGCACCTGCACTTTGGCCGAACACAGTTACCTGATTGCGATCCCCTCCAAAGAATTCAATATTTCTCTAAATATAGAAATGAAATGCTGATTTAAAAAATTTTATAAACGACATAAAATACCAGTTTTTGTACTCTTGCGTTTCATGTATATACTTTTATTAGAGAAACAATCCATAGATTTCTCTTTCAAAAAAGTTGTTTGTGTTCTTGTCTTGACATACTTATAACATAATTGTAAAAAACCATTATTCAAATTCAAACAATTATGAATTGGCAACACGGAAACTTTAGAAAAATTCATTATATAATGATAACCTACTAGGTCCGGCCTTAGCCTTTGCGGGGACCTGGGTAAAAGATGATTTATAAGTAATGACAACAACGTCTCTGTTATTATAATGTGGGTTCTGCGACCTTATTTAGTTATTGTAAAACTGCATGGATTTGTGCTTGCATATGCCCTTTGTAGGGAAATTATATAGCTTGCAAAACATATATAATTATTTAATTTTTGCTTGATAATATAATTATATGTCATTCTATATAATTACATTCAAACAGTTTAAAATATCGGTTCTAAATCAAAACAGCAATTTCAGTAAGTGTACATATTAAACATTATAAAGATAAGCATAAATATTTAGACATCTTTAGTATTATAAAGTATCTTTAAGCCACCTTAAAGAAATTAAAAGTTTGGGAAGAATATTAAACTTTAAAGTATTTTTAAGTCACATTATTGAAAGTCAGCGTTTTATTATTATTATTATTATTGTTATTATTATTATTATTATCATTGTTATTACTATTTTTAATATTATAATGAAATAAAAGGTAATGAAGAAATATATATAATATATTAAATATAACAAGATAATATGATATAACTATATTAGCAAAATATAGATACATATATATATAATTGTATCCAAAGTATTTATACTTGCCTGGCATAGCATACACTTAATACAATTCTTTATATTTTTTCACAAAATCAAATCTTAGATTGCTAGAAAAATTGAAGAAACTGCAAAAATTTGCTATACATAAAAAGAAAGATATGGTAGTAGGGTAGAACAAATAGCTATATTATATTTCTCGAAGGTTATATTTTTCAAAAATTTTCCCTTTTTGGAAGTTAATTGAATTATGACATACAGTTCACGACATTGAAAATGGGACAGTGTGAAATTCTACTTGAGAACAAACATTGCA
>CABFPE010000088.1:1671338-1707789 GCA_900660155.1 Hofstenia miamia
GTTATGGCGTTGTGCGTCTTATCAAGCAAAGGTGATGTCAAGCCACCTCATTTCTTTGAAAAAGGTCAAGCGGTTAACCAACATGTGTATCTGAAGGTTCTCAATGATGTGGTCAAACCTTGGATGGATGAAGTATCAAATGGCCAGGATTATGTTTTCCAACAGGATAATGCGCCTGCTCACACCTCAAATCTTGTTCAAAACTGGTGTGATGAAAATTTGCCCATGTTTTGGGCTAAGAACATGTGGCCTCCAAATTCACCTGATGCAAATCCATTGGACTTTTACTTTTGGGGCGTGATTGAGTTAATGTCCAACAAATGTCATCATGAGAATGTCAACTCACTTCGAGATGCAATCAATGAAGCCTGTGCCAATGTTGATCCACAGCATGTGATCTCGGCCTGTAGCAAGTTTCGGCCACGGCTTGAAGCCATAATTGAAGCTGGCGGTGGATACATCGAGTGATTATCTCTAACTTTTTTGCATTGTATGATTACTTTTTACTATGTAAATGATCTTAAATATATGCTTTCCTGCGTTATGTCCTCTTTTTGACTGATGAAGTTCACTCTCAATTTACCTGACGCACCCTGTATATATTAAGCTATATACCCTAATGCTCAAATGCAACATGCAAAATAGTTGTTGAATTCAAATGTGAAAGAATAAATATAAATTCTCTTAAATTTACAAATAACTTTTCTGTAAGTAACTTTCTTAAGTGTGAGCCCCAAAAGCGCGAGGCCCATAGCATTCGCCCCTTGCCCCCCTCCCTAAAGCTGTACTGACACTTACACATACTTACGGACAATATAGAAGGTTATAGTTTGCGTACCCAAAATACTCAGCAGTAATTCGTATTGTAAATCTCTGATATTTCAAAACTACATTTTAGTTTAGGACATAATTATTTTCTTTGATGTTCGCCCCTTACAATAAAATTTCACTTTCTGCAAAAGTATAAATTACTTATAAAAATCGTATATATGCCAGCATATCTGGTATATATGTTTGATTCAATTTTGCTAAAAATGAATAAATACTATTGTTAAATATTAATACTTCTTCATTGAGAGATATTTGCAATTGAATTTTTGGTAAATTTGAAGCTATTATAAAACGCCGAAACAATAAAATGGAACAAATTCATACCTGCACCCACTTCAACGCGTGCTCTTGATCAGCAATTCCAAGATTAAATGGAATGCTTCCTGGTATGCTAAAAAATCCAAGAACATCAAGTCGATAATTGAAAGATACACAAACTATGTTGCTGTAAGAAGAGAGTATACTAAAATCATAAAGAGGATGGGATCCGCTGCCGAATCTGAAGTAGCCTCCATGAACAAATACCAAAACATGTAGACCAGTTTTCTGATTTTCCTAAGATGATTAGTCTAAATTTTGTAGAACGCATTCTAGCCTATTAACTTTAAGATTTACAAAATAATATTTTGAAAGATTTGCAATTTAGACAGACTGAATGTGTTGCAAAAAATGTTGTTAATTTAAATAACACTTTTCTTATACAAAAAAATCGGAGGAATTAATGCGCACGAAATTTTTTGAAAAAAATATTCTTTTAATTTGTCACTTCCAATTATATATTACATTCAATTTTCTCCTGTAAGCAATATGAAAGAAAAAATTAGGCAAGAATTTTAATGTTTGAATTTTATATCTACTGACTTCTTAATGTAAAAACATTGACTAACATTGTATGATGCATGCATTAGCCAAACTAAATAAAAAGTTTCGTTCTTATTAATATCTTACAATAGTTATTATATGATAGCAATTTTGAATATTGGGGATCTTATGATGTTGACTAATTTATGCTAATATGCTTGTAAATTTTTTTTAAAAATTAATTAATAAAAATTCCAAACGGAAATAGTTACCGTTAACTCGTTCTTTAGCTTAGGAGTCCAGACATTTAGATACATGCAATCCTCAGATGTAGTATCTTTGACAGCGCTTAAGAGATTTTGCACATTTTGTGGACATATGTTTCCTGGTATTGTTGTTTCCAATGGAGAATCCCATTTTTCAGGATCCTCTAAATACTCAAATCGCAGATCCCCTACAGGTGGCTTAGCAAAAGGAATTCCAAAAAATGCTTTAATGTCTTTTCCAAACCTCTGCTCAGTCTTTCCAATAATTGGTCCGAAGATAGTTTCAACTTCAACCATGTCTAATTTTATAAACTTAGCAAATAGAATTTTGCTTCACATGTCAAATGGTGGTAGTGTTTACTTTAAAACTATGTCATGCATTTAGCTAATTCATCTTTACTAAACACATGTATTTGCATGGTAAATGAATATTATATCCTCTGAGTAATGATAAAACTGTCTACATTGTTCGTAAATTCATATAGTTACGTTACTCTATGTTAGGGTGAGCACCCGTCCCTCAATAGGCAAAATTCTCAAATGACAAACTATCAAAGGGAAGTTCCACGTCATTCTACGGGACAACTTTTTAAGTTTTTAAATTTTAATCCAAAAATAATCTGCTACACTTACCTCAAATACAAAATACTATTCATATACAGCAAATTCATACATTACTATTGTGAAGTTCATAAAATCCAAAGACATTGCAGCCAGAGTCTGTGTTAAGCTGATTGTGCAAAGTAAATTTAATCAAGACGGTAGCCAGGAGTTTTTGATAGGACGCAATTTTAGCGCTTTATAAACCGAGTTATCAATGATCTGAGGAAGCTCACCAAATATATATTTCAAAAATATATTCAAAAGTACATTTTTTGATTTTTTAAATGAGAATTATATATTTTGCAATGTGAAATATGAATATTGGAAATCTGAACGAGAAGATTTTAATTGCTTCATAAGGAAATTGTCAAATTTTTAAAAATTATGGGTGCCTTTAGCTCAAAATAAGTTATTTGTTACAGAAATGGATAAACTTGGTTGAGAATATATTCCTAATTCCTGTATTTGCAATAAATAAAAACTAATGTTATGAATATTTATTCAAAAAGATACGATTGTTTGGCATTGGGGTATTTAATGAGCTTATGTAGAGCCATTGTACCAAGCAAAAATTTTAATAATGTTTACAATACAAAAGTGATACAATACAGCGATGTTCTATAATAGAAGTAAACGTTGTAGTTAAACAAACATTGTAGACTTCTGTTGATGTCAAAGCGCAAATGAATACCTGAGACAAAACGACATATCATTAAGTTTTCTATAATGCTGAAAATCAAATGAAACAAGAACTTATTTCGAACTGTGAGAAAAGTATGTGGTTAGGTTTTTAATTCAAAATATGGATTACATAAAATATTAATTAGTTTATTACTATGGCCTAAGGTGAAACACTCTTTCTAAGTTATACCCGAATTTGATTAAATCAACCCAAATTTAGGTACAGTTCGATCATTGTTGTTGAATAATAACATTATTCATTTGTGTCCATAGTGTTAAAAACATAAAGAGACTAGCATTCTTATTCGAAAATTACTACTGTCGCCATGAACAATGTTGGCATTCAAACATATTAGCATATGTTAGAATTAGTTTATTTAAATGACTTTCTGCAAAAGAAATTGCATTAATGTTTATTGAACCTAACGATTTTTTACATAAAAATATTCAAAATTATTTTTATGTTTTCACTATAACGTGAAGTATAAAGGCTTACAAATATTAAGCTTTTATTGAATAAAATCGAAGCAACATTATCATACATCATCATAAAAATTAATGCACAGTGCAAAGTATTTATACGTGCGACATAAAGTACTCGTCGGTTTACCATAATCCAATACTTGTCGGTTTACCTTATGATAAACCGGTAAACGTAATCAATTAGCCTAATAATTGTTCATATCATTCTTCCCATCTTTTTTTCAATCCTGAAGGTGATAGTATCCTGACATTAACATCTCCAGGCGTTTAGGCGGCTTAGAAACTCGGGATGATCGACGTGGGCGAAACATCTCTGACTGCGAAGCATCTTTGGAAGATTTGAGAGATTCCAAAGTGTCATTGCTAGTGAGAATGTCTGGGTTAGCACTCTGGTCTACATCAGCAATATCATGGACAACTGTCGTTGGCTTGGACGACTCGGCATAATGTTCAGCAGAAATCACATTAGGAGGATTTGATTCATTAGGAGGATTCGATTCTTCCGGTATTGCAAATGTTGTGCATTCGTGGACAGTTTCTGCTTCAGACGGCGAAAGTGGAGCCAATGAGGTGGTTGAAACAGTATCAATTCTGCCTCTTGCAGTCCGAATCCTTGAAAATTGTCGCAAAATTACATCGAGAATCTCAACTGCATCACCAATAGGATCGCTCTTGCACCGAACATGACGTTTCAGCAACGCTTCATTGCCAGACGTTAGCCAATAANACAGGTGGCTTAGCAAAAGGAATTCCAAAAAATGCTTTAATGTCTTTTCCAAACCTCTGCTCAGTCTTTCCAATAATTGGTCCGAAGATAGTTTCAACTTCAACCATGTCTAATTTTATAAACTTAGCAAATAGAATTTTGCTTCACATGTCAAATGGTGGTAGTGTTTACTTTAAAACTATGTCATGCATTTAGCTAATTCATCTTTACTAAACACATGTATTTGCATGGTAAATGAATATTATATCCTCTGAGAAATGATAAAACTGTCTACATTGTTCGTAAATTCATATAGTTACGTTACTCTATGTTAGGGTGAGCACCCGTCCCTCAATAGGCAAAATTCTCAAATGACAAACTATCAAAGGGAAGTTCCACGTCATTCTACGGGACAACTTTTTAAGTTTTTAAATTTTAATCCAAAAATAATCTGCTACACTTACCTCAAATACAAAATACTATTCATATACAGCAAATTCATACATTACTATTGTGAAGTTCATAAAATCCAAAGACATTGCAGCCAGAGTCTGTGTTAAGCTGATTGTGCAAAGTAAATTTAATCAAGACGGTAGCCAGGAGTTTTTGATAGGACGCAATTTTAGCGCTTTATAAACCGAGTTATCAATGATCTGAGGAAGCTCACCAAATATATATTTCAAAAATATATTCAAAAGTACATTTTTTGATTTTTTAAATGAGAATTATATATTTTGCAATGTGAAATATGAATATTGGAAATCTGAACGAGAAGATTTTAATTGCTTCATAAGGAAATTGTCAAATTTTTAAAAATTATGGGTGCCTTTAGCTCAAAATAAGTTATTTGTTACAGAAATGGATAAACTTGGTTGAGAATATATTCCTAATTCCTGTATTTGCAATAAATAAAAACTAATGTTATGAATATTTATTCAAAAAGATACGATTGTTTGGCATTGGGGTATTTAATGAGCTTATGTAGAGCCATTGTACCAAGCAAAAATTTTAATAATGTTTACAATACAAAAGTGATACAATACAGCGATGTTCTATAATAGAAGTAA
Source organism: Hofstenia miamia (assembly GCA_900660155.1). Lineage (NCBI taxonomy): Eukaryota > Metazoa > Xenacoelomorpha > Acoela > Hofsteniidae > Hofstenia > Hofstenia miamia. The sequence continues at coordinate 1,676,777 of CABFPE010000088.1, forward strand.
ACGTTGTAGTTAAACAAACATTGTAGACTTCTGTTGATGTCAAAGCGCAAATGAATACCTGAGACAAAACAACATATCATTAAGTTTTCTATAATGCTGAAAATCAAATGAAACAAGAACTTATTTCGAACTGTGAGAAAAGTATGTGGTTAGGTTTTTAATTCAAAATATGGATTACATAAAATATTAATTAGTTTATTACTATGGCCTAAGGTGAAACACTCTTTCTAAGTTATACCCGAATTTGATTAAATCAACCCAAATTTAGGTACAGTTCGATCATTGTTGTTGAATAATAACATTATTCATTTGTGTCCATAGTGTTAAAAACATAAAGAGACTAGCATTCTTATTCGAAAATTACTACTGTCGCCATGAACAATGTTGGCATTCAAACATATTAGCATATGTTAGAATTAGTTTATTTAAATGACTTTCTGCAAAAGAAATTGCATTAATGTTTATTGAACCTAACGATTTTTTACATAAAAATATTCAAAATTATTTTTATGTTTTCACTATAACGTGAAGTATAAAGGCTTACAAATATTAAGCTTTTATTGAATAAAATCGAAGCAACATTATCATACATCATCATAAAAATTAATGCACAGTGCAAAGCATTTATACGTGCGACATAAAGTACTCGTCGGTTTACCATAATCCAAGACTTGTCTGTTTACCTTATGATAAACCGGTAAACGTAATCAATTAGCCTAATAATTGTTCATATCATTCTTCCCATCTTTTTTTCAATCCTGAAGGTGATAGTATCCTGACATTAACATCTCCAGGCGTTTAGGCGGCTTAGAAACTCGGGATGATCGACGTGGGCGAAACATCTCTGACTGCGAAGCATCTTTGGAAGATTTGAGAGATTCCAAAGTGTCATTGCTAGTGAGAATGTCTGGGTTAGCACTCTGGTCTACATCAGCAATATCATGGACAACTGTCGTTGGCTTGGACGACTCGGCATAATGTTCAGCAGAAATCACATTAGGAGGATTTGATTCATTAGGAGGATTCGATTCTTCCGGTATTGCAAATGTTGTGCATTCGTGGACAGTTTCTGCTTCAGACGGCGAAAGTGGAGCCAATGAGGTGGTTGAAACAGTATCAATTCTGCCTCCTGCAGTCCGAATCCTTGCAAAATGTGGCGAAATTACATCGAGAATCTCAACTGGATCACCAATAGGATCGCTCTTGCACCGAACATGACGTTTCAGCAACGCTTCATTGCCAGACGTTAGCCAATAAGGGAGAGAGAATCCTTGCGTACCTTTTCGTTGAAATTTAAAAAAACGGCTATGCGGTGTCTCGCCAGTTGTTGTGCAAATTAAGGAACGAAGAGCTGCTAGTACTTGTGGTAATATCTGCTCCCAGTCAGATTGAGATAAATTGCGGTAATGTATTATTGTTAAGATACCTTTCCAAATAACACCGTTATATCTTTCATTTTGGCCGTTACACCGCGGGTTATAAGGACACGTCCTTGAACTGGCAATTCCTCGGGAGACCAGAAATTCCTTGTAGTGTTCAGAAGCAAACGCACTTCCACGATCGCTATGGATAAATGAAGGAGTTCCAAACAATGCAAAAATTTGTGACAAACAACGGGTAACAGTGGTAGCTTCCATGTCTTTAGCGGGAAAAGCAAAAGGAAATCGACTGAATTCGTCAATGATCGTGAGCAAATATCGATTCCCAGTATTTCTCGCGGGAATTTTGGGTCCAACAAAATCAATGGCAAGCCTTTCGAATGGACGCGTGGCTTTTACTAATGTAGATTTGCCCAGCTTAAAACACTGCCGTTTTATTAACTAACATGAACAACATCTGCTCACAATGTTGAGGACTTCTTCCAATGTCGCGGGAATATTATGGGCGGCGGATATACTCCCAAAACCTCGTGACGCCTGCATGTGCTAATGAATCATGAAGTTTGGTAAGATCGATGCCAGATTCGGTTGCCGCTATTCTTGAGAGTGCATCAGCGATAATGTTTTGTTTGCCAGGACGGTACTGCAAATCATAGTGGAACTCCGAGAGTTCAGCTCGCCAGCGGATCAGCTTATCGTTTTTAATTCGCGACTTGTTATGAGAAAAAATATAACTAACCGCCTGTTGGTCCGTCTTGACGATTACTGGAAAAGTCAGGAGGTAATAACGCCATTTCCGAAATGATTCCACAATAGCCATTGCTTCTCGCTCAACAGTGGACATTCGACGTTCAGTTACTGATAATGTTCTAGAAAAGTAAGCGAGTGGCCTCCCATTTTGTTGCAAGGTTGCGCCTATCGCGGCACCAGATGCATCTGTTTCAACGCAAAGTGGTCCCAATTGATCATTTGGTGTAGCCAACACAGATTGGGAGATTTCTTTAGTCATGGCGTTTATTGCTTGTAATGCATCATTTGGTAACGGCAATTCTTTATTGTGTGCTGCTTCTAAAATGGGTCTAATTTTAATGGCATAATTCTTCACCCATTTTGAGTTGTAGGCCAGCAAGCCAACTAGTCTTTTTAACTGTGGTATTGTTTTTGGTACAGGGAACTCAACTAAAGCCTTTATGCGATCGGGATCTGGTGAATAATTACCTTCTGTGATGACATGACCAATATAATTAATTTTAGAAACGGAAAATTCTGACTTCTCTAGATTGATCTCCAAATTGTATTTCTTTGCAGCAGCAAGAAATGTACGTTGGTTAAAATCGTGCTCTTCTTGATCTCGACCACCAATAATGACGTCATCCAAATATGCATGTGTGCGTTGAAGGTTGTTGTCGGCTATGAAATTGTCTATGACGCGTTGAAAAGCTGCAACAGCATTGGTTAACCCATATGGCAAACGCTTGAATTGGTATAAACTTCCTGCAGCTTCAAATGCGGTAAATGGGCGATCAGATTTTCTCAACGGCAATTGATGGTACGCTGATCTCATATCGACTTTCGAAAAAAATCTATTAGAACTCACTTTTTCCAAAAGGACGTCCATCTTTGGAAATGGGTAGGCATCTACTGGTGTGTAGAGATTAATTGTCTGACTGTAATCAACTACCATCCGTTTCTTTTTGCCTTTAACAACCAGGACTTGTGCCCGCCAACGCGAAATTGATGGCTTGAGCAATCTAGCGATTTCGTGTTTGATAAAAAATTCGTCATCGGGATGCTTACGTCGACTAGGGCTAGCTAAAGGTTTTGGTGGCGTCGCAAATTCAAATAGTATTGGTGGCTCAATAGATAGACACGAAAAACTGGCGCAAGTTACTTCTAATTTAGGACTATTTCCGCTGAAGACAAATTCAGCCGACTTATGCCTCTCCAGAAAATCTCTTCCCAAGATGCATTGACACACCAATCCGTTTGTCACTTTAAACACCTGATCGTCGTATGAGTATGACCCAAGAGTGAGTTTCGCATTGCAAATGCCGACGATGTTGCATGGAGAAGTGTCAGCCATTTTAATAGATTCTTGCCAATCCCGCACGGTCAGACCAGCTTTTGCGGTTGTCTCCTTGGATAGGAATGAATGTGACGAACCAGTATCTAGCAATGCTTCAACCTTTATGCGGCCATTCAAAGTTACAGGCACAGTACCATTTCCGGAGTGAAAAACGTTGGCTCCAGTAGCACAGAGCATTCCGCTTTCTTCTTGCAGATGAGGCTCCGAAGCGGCAATGCGCGACATAGATGTCTTCGATTTGCAACACCGTTCCCAATGCCCATTCTTTCCACATTTATTGCATCGATAGTTGTGGGCCGGACATTGCGCTCTAGGATGATAGGCTTTACCACAAAAAAAGCATTTGGATTGGGACTGACCTCTTGAGGGATTGTCTGCTTTAACCGCTGCAGCCGAGAATTCCGTAGTTGACGGATCTAAAGGATTTGTAGACGAACTACTAAATGACCGTGAATACCCAATTGAAAGTTCAATAGCAGACGCCAATGACACACAATGATCAAGAGTAGCTTTATCATCTGATACTTCCAACAAGCGTGCCCGTATGTGATCTGATTGTATGCCCGAAACAAGTGCGTCGCGAATGAGAAGTTGTGAATGCTCAACAGCGTTGACGTCATTACATTCACAGTCAAGAGCCAAAACACGAAGTCTCTGAACAAATTCGCTAACCGTTTCTGAAGGTTTCTGCACATTGTGTAATAGTTTATGCCGTGCAAACATGACCCTAGTAGGCTTTACAAACTGATTGCTCAAAGTAGCAAAAGCATCGTCGAAATTAGTGACTGTAAGAAGCAGAGCATGATAAGAAGGTCCAGCTTTCAAACGCAAAAGAACCAACTTGGCATTGTTCTGGGTAATTTCAAGTGTATCAATGAATACTTGCTTCCACCACCGCCACTGATCAGGAGTAGGTGCCACAGGAAAATCAGGTAATTCGAACTTCATAGTTGAAAGTTGTATTCAATAAAATTGAAGTATAAAAGGCTTAAAATATTAAGCTATTACTGAATAAAATCGTAGCAACATTATCATACATCATCATAAAAATTAATGCACAGTGCAAAGCACTTATACATACGACATCAAGTACTCGTCGGTTTACATTATGATAAACCGGTAAGCGTAATCAATTAGCCTAATAATTGTTCATATCATAACGGCTAAGGTACAAACTTTAAAGCAAATTCAGATTCGGAATATTAATATTTCATACTCAAATTGATCGATACAATACCAAAACAATTAAGGTTTCCAACATTTAACCATGTCGAAACAGTCAAAATACAAACTCAAGTATTCGCAGGAAGAAGTGAATCAACCAGGCTTGTTATGCGTCAAAAAATCTACCCCGCAACTCACTAAACCCCAAGTAATTTGTTAACTACCTCTTAGTTCAATATATATACATGTACATATATATATATATATATAAATATGTAATTAATTAATTTTTTCTGTTATGTTTCTTCAATTGTTATTAATCGGTCATTCCCTCTAATTAATGTGGAATTTAGCAATGATATANTCAAGTGTATCAATGAATACTTGCTTCCACCACCGCCACTGATCAGGAGTAGGTGCCACAGGAAAATCAGGTAATTCGAACTTCATAGTTGAAAGTTGTATTCAATAAAATTGAAGTATAAAAGGCTTAAAATATTAAGCTATTACTGAATAAAATCGTAGCAACATTATCATACATCATCATAAAAATTAATGCACAGTGCAAAGCACTTATACATACGACATCAAGTACTCGTCGGTTTACATTATGATAAACCGGTAAGCGTAATCAATTAGCCTAATAATTGTTCATATCATAACGGCTAAGGTACAAACTTTAAAGCAAATTCAGATTCGGAATATTAATATTTCATACTCAAATTGATCGATACAATACCAAAACAATTAAGGTTTCCAACATTTAACCATGTCGAAACAGTCAAAATACAAACTCAAGTATTCGCAGGAAGAAGTGAATCAACCAGGCTTGTTATGCGTCAAAAAATCTACCCCGCAACTCACTAAACCCCAAGTAATTTGTTAACTACCTCTTAGTTCAATATATATACATGTACATATATATATATATATATAAATATGTAATTAATTAATTTTTTCTGTTATGTTTCTTCAATTGTTATTAATCGGTCATTCCCTCTAATTAATGTGGAATTTAGCAATGATATATTTCTATTAACAGCATGTTGTTAAAAATTCCTTAGGAGACTACATAGTCATATACGTAAATAAGAGCCTTGATTTATAGAAATCAGTATTTTGAAATGTAAGCGATTTAGTGAATTACAAATTTCTGTATAAGAGTAAAGTTTTAGAATAGTTACAATCTAAAAGAATTTGATCTAAAAGAATGGCTAATTACTTACATGAGTAACTTAGTTGAAATGGGTAGTTGTTAAACAAAAAGAAATGAGGTACCAATGAATATACCGTGAAAATTGAAAACATTATTTTAGAGATAAACAATTGAAGTCATGATGATATTTAGCACCTCTTCAAGGTTCAAAAATCAAGCATACATTGATAGAAAAGTATGTAAAAATTTGTAAAAATCTTGTTAATTCGATTTAGATCAAGAATATTAGAAATTATTTAGAAAAAGTACTTTAAATTGCAGAACAATCAAATACAACATAAACTAAACCTTCCAGAAAATAATAAAATTTACAACACCCATGTAAACGAGTGCGTTAGTTACTTTAAAAGTGCATTACGCATTAAATCGCATCTTTAAAGTGCTGCAAGCCCGTTAATTTATTTAAATGTGCTTTGCAGACGTGGGTTCTAAGATAATAACGCTATGTTTTAAGATATGAAACTATGATTTTCTAATGAGCACCTTATAAGATAACATGATAATATTGTAAAAAATTTATTGTTCTATTAATTAAGTGCAATGTTACTATTAAATTTTAAACATTTTCATAATATAATTCAAATTAGTTTCTATTTTGCGTTGTTTAAAAAAATTGATTTGCTAAACATTAACGCTGCTTAAACTGCTGCTACGTCTTTGCAAGTGCGTACAGTTCTTACAAAGTGCGTGTAAATTTGGCGTTTCAAGTAATTCACACACTAGTTAACATGGGTTGTATTTAGCATTACAATTTTTAGATATGAGAAAACACTCAATATATTTTCGCAGTAATTTTTATCAGCTCGCGTTGTAATAATTTGATTGAAAAGGTGGTGGACATGAGGCAGTAAAGGAGAAGAAGTTTAATTATTAGTACCGAGGGCAAATGATCAGCAGTCCTTGTAGATGCTAGAGGGCAAGAAGAAAGCTGATCAAAAATATTCTTATACGTGAATTCAACAGTTGAATCCAGCAAATTGTCAGAGGCTTTGGCATGTGGATGACAGCTAAAGTGAAATGGATGATAATAAACTGAAGAAAAATATTGATTAAATAAGTCAGCTTTTTCTAAATAGGTATAGCCTCTTTACGTGTTTCAATGCATAATGGAAGGGTAAAGAGTTGTAGAAGTCGGAAAACGGAGAACCTTGAAGGTTTCATTTTAAGCAAACTTTTGAGTTTGAACATTTTTCTTCAAGGATTATTTTTCGAGTTTAATGGAGTTAGAGACTTCTTTGAAAAAACCCGAAATTTTGGCATGATTTCGTTTTGCTGTGTGGTATTTATTCATAGCAAGGGTTGAATTTGAAGAAATAATAATAAGGATACTGAGATCGCTTTCTTCGCTTGGGAATTTATAACTATGTTTTTATGTTTTTCTTTGTTTAGTAAAATAATTTGTTCAAGAAATTATCGGCATCTGATGACGTTTTTTGTCGATTATATAACCTACATGTTCATTTTCTATGTTGAAGGTATAAATCATGTTTGAAAAAATTTTCTAAGTTCCATAATCAAATCTCAATATATATATATATATATATATAGATATAGATCGATAGATATATGTTTTGTTTGACTGCAACAAGGCATGACAGTAGAAATTTACAAATGTGAAAAATTCAGAAGTGCATTATTGAGTTTTAAATTATTATAAGCAAAGTTATCCTTATATAATCTGTTCTACAACGTGACATTTTATGGTGATGTCTCTTATACACATCTTGTCAGATATGAATATTCTTTTAAATAGCGTATATCTTACAAAGGAGTCGACTTATCTTTTGCTTTTTCAAATTTTTTTGTACATTTTCATATATAATTGCATGTTATCTTTTTTAGTTCTTTGCCGATTATTTTTTCTGCACGTTTTGTAATAATATCTAATCTTTGAATTTTTGCACCACAGATAACAAACAAAGCATACGTCGTTTTACTAACGATCTCTGTTTTATAGAAGAGTTCTAAGTCATCTTTATTGAATCCTTTTTTATTAAAGAATGCAAGAAGTCCAAGTAATTTCATGCCTTTTTTCATTCTTTTTGTTATTTCTGATTCAAAACTCAAATTTTAAATATTTCTGCACCTAATAACTTTGCCTTTGTAACTTGCTCAATCTCTGTTCCATTTAATATTAGGGGTGGTGGTGAAGGTACTCTCTTGTAGTATTAATTATAATTTCAACAGTTTTGTTTAAATTTATTTGCATTTTTTTCTCTTCAATTTTCTTGACCAAGTTACATATTTCACCATAGGCATTATCTTCCTTTGTGCAGTTTATTGTACATGTTATATCATCAGCAAACTTCACAAGAGATCCTATATTTATTTTAAAGTCATTAATTAGTATAGGGAACAATCGTGGACCATGTACTGTTCCTTTTGGAAGTCCTTTAGGTTTCATTAGTGGTTTTGAGAGACTTCCATTTATATGTGTTATAAGTGATCTTTCTTCTAAGAATGATTTATACCAGGGTATGTACATTTTTAATTCTTCATGCTCATCTAAGCAGCTTAGCAAAATATCATGTTCCACATTATTGAATGCTTTTGTAAAATCAAATAGAAAAATACCTAAAACACAAATATATTTTTCTAGTCCTCGTGTAGGAATTTCTGTAATCACTATTGGCCTTAAATCGCTTGGCTTAACTACGTCCAGAGTTTTTAGAATTGGAACAATAAAATCTCTTTTCCATAATAAAGGAAAACTTTTATTACAAACACAACATGTCCAGATCATATGAATACGCTTGCTGAGAACTAGTGCATGTCTTCTCTACAACCAAGATGGATATCGTACTGCCGCCTTATTTTTATTCTTAGAAAATTATAAAGAAGAAGAAAAAGAAGAAAAATCTATATTCAGAAATTGTTTTAACAATAGATAGAAATACTGATAACAAATTCTGAAAGCGTCAAGAAAGTAATACAAAACTAAAAAAGAAAACAACGAATATTTACAAATAAAAAGTGGTTAACTTGGTTTTCTTGCGGTAATGCTATTTATCATTATGCGTGGAATCATTTTCCCACTTTAATGATCTTCGGATGAACATATATTTGCAAAATATGCGTTAATGCATTCAACTGCTACTTTGGTTGTTTCATACTTGTTCAGTAATCTTGATATAGTTACTGTTTTTGCGATTTTTTTTTCTGCGTTTTTATATAATTCCACCACTTCTTATTTCCTTTTTCTCCTAGAGATGCTGTTAGTTATATTTTCTGAAATCTACGTACTTCCTTCTATCTGCTAAGATAATTTCTTTACTCGTTGAGCGTCATGTTTTTTATACAATAAATATTTTAGAAAATGTGTTATCTATGGAGGATCTTTGTTTGATATTTATATTTCCTTTTTTGGATACATTGCTTAGATTCTGTCTAAGATATTATAAATATTGTTAGTCAAATGATCGCAGTCATCATTATAAGCTAATTCCCAATTCACTTGCCAAAAATATCTTTCTATTTTGCAATACATTTTTTCACTAAGATAAAAAACAAAATTTTTTTGTAAAATTTCTCCTTTATTCTTCCTATTCAAGGGTTCGTAAAGAACACAAATATGATCAGTAATGTCCGAGAGCTAGAATTTTTTTAGGAATTTTGTAAACATGATCCATATTTGTAAAAATCTTGTCCAGTTTTGCACATCCCTAGTGGGAAAATTTACTACAGAATTTAATTCGAGTTCATCTATTATATATTGCTGTGGAGCTCTATTTATATCACCTGGTATCAATATATTTGATATTTGGCTCATATTCTTTTCGAATATTCTGAATTTCGTTTAGATTTAATTTTGCAAATCTTTTGTATGTTACATTGGTATAACTATAATCATGTCGATAGAATCCTATATATATGAGTTCAAATTCACAATCACATATATGTACACCAGTAAATTCAACATCGTTATCTATGTATTCTAGAATTTGTCTAGAATTATATGTTTTACTTGCATAAATATTTACCCCTCCTCCTTTTTGTCGTATTGCTTTGCTTCTTATCACTCTATGAGCTTGAAAATTTGCTATATCCTGTAGAATAATTGAATTCTCATCAGGCCATGTTTCATTATAACTGCAACACTAGCGTATTTTTCTTGTAGTACCATTTCTAATTCTCTCATTTTATTAGTATATATATTATTATTATTATTATTATTATTATTATATATAAATACTATATAATGTGAAAATCTTTACTACGAATGCCTCTGTAATACATGTGCATATAGATTGACAAATTATTGAAGGAGAAACTTATGGCGCATTTCAAAATTTTTGCAGCGCATGCATATTATATTAATCAAGCGTTTCTTCGTAAAGAACACAAATATGATCAGTAATGTCCGAGAGCTAGAATTTTTTCAGGAATTTTATAAACATGATCCCTATTGGTAAAAATCTTGTCCAGTTTTGCACATCCCTAGTTGGAAAATTTACTACAGAATTTAATTCGAGTTCATCTATTATATATTGNNNTATTATTATATATATATATATATATATATATATATATATATATAGTCGCATATATATGGTCATTAGGTTTAATATATTTTCAAATTTCAATTTGCCTGCGTTGTCAATGGTTTTTAAATCATGCAGCTAACAAGCTATTCTTAATCTCCAGTGCTGGGCATTATTTGGACATTGTATGAGCCTTAAATGATAGGGTGGAAGTTGGCGAGAAGTGGGGAAGGCATGGGTTAATCGTGGGCTGCCCATGTTGGGCATTGTGTGGGTTTTACATGGACATTGCACTATGCGCTAATGGTGGGGAGAATGTAGACGAGAAGTGGGGAAAGAATGGGCTAAGCGTGGGCTGTCCACGGTGGGCTCTGTGCGCTCACTTCGTGGGCAAACCTTGAAAATATTTATTGGGTCATTTCCTGAAATACCCTGAATGCATTCCAATATTTGAGATCGAGTACGCTTAATTTCGTTCATTTCCTTCCAAACGGAAACTAATTGCCGATCTAAATGTTCCTGAATGTTAAAACTTATACCTCCGATTATCACTACATAATTTATAATAAAATAATGATAGCAATGCGATTTATTATTAGGATATTGTGAATCTTAGGATTTAGATTCATTTCTAATGCTATATTTGGATTCAGATTCGAAAAATAATTCAGATTTGAGTTTTTAGGAATGTGTACAATATATTTTCAAATTTCACTGTGAACAAGTTTCTGCTTTCGACCCATGCACTAATTCGAACGAATTCCGAATTTGGGCAATAAACCACAATGAATTTACCATTTTAAATTTCATCTGTTCTTAATTGACCTAATACAATAAGATTCCGATTCGAAAAATATACTATTAAAAAGTTAATAGCTAAAATTATGCTATTCTAAAATAGAGGGCAAAATTAAGAAAAACTAAAACTGACAAAAACTGCTAAGACAAGTGAAGTTAATTCTTTAAAGTTCGCTTCTTTCACTGCTTCTGCTATTAGTAATATTATTATATAATGAGGCTTGTACACCACAGTGCATAAACTTAAATTTACTCACAGAGCACTTATAATATGTCTAGAAACAGCAATTATGCATAAAAGTGCACAAATTAGGCTGTTAGCATGTCAAGAAATTTGAATAATTTTAATTTCACACCACTAAGCGGAGGAAAACTCAATTTATTTGCTACAAAATAAGTGTTTTGCGATAATTCAATTGGCAAGTTCATTTCATGTTTTACAACAAAGTGAAATAGCGCGATTTAAACAAGAAAGATTATTCAGTAATAAATCATCGTAGATGGTTTTATAGATAAATAGGTTTTGGTGTAAAACGTGTTTGAAATAGACGATTTCCTGCGTTGGAAAGGTTGCTTGGTAGTCTTCTGGTGTGTAAAAAATCATATAAAAATCGATTTTTCTTCGGATTTTCATCATAAGATGAATTTTAACCGTTCCGAGCCCCACCTGTAGCTCAGAGCTGTAATCGTGCCTAAAATTTTACGTTACTTAGCCGTGCCATTCTGTGCCCCAAATGAATGGAATACGCAAGTGTCTGAAACTCACAATTATTTTTTTCACAATTTTCCATTCATAATATATTAAATGTAAATTCATGTTTAATAGTAGAAATGATTCTTACAAATAGATTTGCATAGAAATTACATTGCGGGAATTTTTAGAATACAACAACAATATTCGTATTATCGTTATGCCACATTATTCCTGCTTGATTTTTTGCAGAATTTTACATCATTGTTTAGACTTAGAGATGTATTACATATTATGTTTTGCGATTTTTTCGTGAGGCATATTTAGTACAAAACGAATAATTTAATACGCGTAATTTAATGTTTCTAAGTTTAGTTTATGTTATAATTAATACGTTATTTTTCTATGCAGTAAGCGTTTTCTAATATATTAGTTCCTTTTATTTAAATGTTCATACTGCTAGAATAGCATACTTTAAAAGTACATTACGCATTAAAACGCATCTAAACTCTTTGCAAGTCGGTAATTTCTTTAAATGTGCTTTACAGACGTGATAAGGTAATGTTTGAGATATAAAATTACGATTTTCTATTGAGCAACTTATAATATGACATGATAATTTTATAAAAATGTTATTGTTCTATTAATTAAATGCTACGTTGTTATTAAATTTTAAACATTTTTATAATAAAATTTAAATTAGCTTCCATTTTGCGGTGTTTTTGCGTGTAATTTTGACGTTTCAAGTTATTCACGCACTAATTAACACGGGCAGCAGCTGAAAATATTTTTGTCAACTATTAGGATAAATATTATGTCTTTATTTAAAACTGAATCCACTTGTCATTAAAGAGTTTTAAATTATATCTATATATATATATATATATATATATATATATATATAATGTATCGTTATACATGCTGCGGACAAAACGCTGCACATTCTCATAGGATTCTCCTAATTTTCTATGCGTATGCGTAATTTAATACGAATTTCTAAATTCATGTGAAATAGATTTAAATAATATTGAATTAATTGCGGTACACCAACTGAGCGGTTGCTATCTCTGAATAAGTTAAATATAAGAAGTATTGATAGCCAAATTTCAAATGAATTTTTATTGTTCTCTTCACAAAAGTTCGGAAATAGTGATATTTAAAAAAAATCATTATATATATAAGAAAATCTAAAATTCTGAGAAGTTCGAGATGTGTTACTTGCATTAAAGTCCATCTCCAGGACAGTATTAAGCGTGCACCTTGAGGCCTAAAAGAGCACAAAAAACAATCATGGAGGAAATCTCTACTATTTCAATTCCTCTAAATACATTGATCATGGAGACATAAAAATTTGAGAAAACTACTGTAAAACTATCGAAATAACAAAATGACGCCATCAAACTAATTTCAATTTCAAACGACTTGAAGGAAACTACAAAGTATTTTTAGTAAACCAAATAGTTTTGCTGTAGCATGTTCGGTTCATTTTCTATTATCATTTTAATTGTGAGAAGCTATTCCCTTAGCAAATCTCACATACATTGATATTCATACAATCTTACAATAAATAAACAGCAATTTGTCATAGTTGTATAATATTCTTGGGAAAGTTTACATACATTCTACTAACAGAGTTTTAAACTATCATACCTAAAGCTCAATCAAAATTATATGTATCTCAATCAGCTTTATATTTATAAATTCTATATTCTCAATAGTTGAAGTGATAAATATATATATATATATATATATATATATATAAATTGCAAGAAGTTTTTAATATAGTGTNTATAGTGTTGTGATATTAACTCAGTATGGAAAAATTTACAACTCTGGCTACAACAAAATAAACACGCTTACAACATTACAGTTTACTAACAACTAAAAACTTATTTGGGCATTGCATATGTATCAGGTGTTGCTTTGTGAGCAATTGAATATGCTCCTTCAGGTTCAGCGATGGCATAGTCAACATCATCAAAGGTGCTGCATGATGGCAGCTCAGTGTAAACATTTTCTGAACTTGAATGTTGAGAGTATGGTTTTTGAAAAGGATTCTAAAATAAATATTATAAAAAGTATTAAATTGATGGATTTTTTATAATATTACAGTTAAGGAAAAACCACAAGAAAATTTTACTTGGTGAAATGTTGCATGGAGTTGATTTTTGTTTATTTTTGTTAATAGAAATTCTCAAGGATGCAATAAATCCTCATTTTTAAAATTTCAAATTTTCAGAATATTCTTTGTATTTTTTGTAATATTTTTAGCATGAATGATTTATTTGCAATAAAAAATGTTCTATCCATATTTAAAATCTTGAATAAGTATTTGATAAAATAAGTTTAATCAAGCTGAGGTATTGGGCGGTAGTTGCCCTTTCCAAGTGCTTTTTTAGTTTGCTGGTATAAATTTAACATATAGCACTTATAATTATAGGAACTCCTTTATTATTAATGAGTGTGAATTTGAAGAAATACATTTTTTATTTTCTAACTACGGTATCTGTCAACATCACACAAACATAAAGATGAAATGTGGTAGAAAATTGTAATATATCTGTAATATGTTGTTGTTTTATAGTTTGAATCCCATTATAGTAAGTGACGAAAAAGCCGCTGATGTAAAGTTTGTGCGCAATTCTGAGGTTTGGATTGGTTAAAATAAGAGATGAACATTGAATCAATTAGATTAAGTTTAAAATCAACGGGTTTAATTAAAATCATTTTCTAAATCCAATTTGAGAAAATAGATACTTATGAGTATTTATAAGAAGACTACTTACTGTGTTCGACCATGGATCATCAAGGCATTTTGGAGGTAAAGTAACAATCATATCTTCAGGCGGAGGAGGTAAAAATTTTGTGGGGCTTCTCGGTATATGATCGAACCCATTTGACATAGTTTCAGGCTAAAAAATGAATCGGCATTTCAAATGTACAAGAAAAATAATGTTTTCAACGTTATCGTTTGGTACAACACTGGATGAAAAGTTGCGAATAATTTAGTAATTTCACTTTTTCAATTTAGCACTGCTGATGTCCATCACTGGGAGCTTTCAAAAACAAAAACCAATTGGATACGTACTACATTCCATTTAAAGAAGCTGACAATAGTTTCGAATAAACGATAAGTGACGTCCTTGGCTACGTGAAGTCAAGTTATAATTATGATTGTGTACAAGTGTACATAATTTCTCAAGTATAATACAAATGAATTATATGTACCTGTCGAAGTGAACATCTTTCCGTTCCTGAATTAAAAAATGCAGATTCATCAAGGTGATTTCTTGATGAAGATCTGCATTTCAAAGAAATGAAAACTGCCACAATGATCAGTAGGCCTAATAGTAAAAAGCCAAGAATAATAATAAAGTACATCGTAGTGTTGAATGGGGGGATTTCTATATTGCTACCTAAATAATATTTCAAAATAAAGTATTATGCGATACTATTTTAATTCAAATAAGTAATAATAGCAAGATTTGGGTCTCTACAGAATTGATTTGCCGATTCCCCATTCACCAATATTGATTGATGTAAGTTTACCCAAACGTAGTTTCTTACACGAAATCAAGAAATTCAATTGAATTGAATTTAGGTAATGTCGAAACAACACAAAAGTTTATTCATTACATTTTTTACTTGTACGTATTTTTAATGAAATATTTAAATTTCACGAAATTCTGTCCAATGTTAATTTTATATATGCTAAATTTGAAATTTGTCTAGAAAACTGCTGTAAGATATTCAACAGTTTGAGAATCGCATACATTTAAATGCAATGCTTAATAATCATTTCTACTTATTGTAATTATGTGTAAATAGAAACCTGGTTGAAAACTCATTTTCGGACCCACTCACGTACTGGTCCCGTACACTTATATTGTATCAAGTTCGATCCCAATTCAGTCTAGTGAAATTTAATCCTGTTACCACTGGTCTTAGTCTATTACAAAATCAAAGCAAATATTAGATCAAATTGGACCTAGTCCCAGATGACTTTAATTGAAAAACTATATCTTTTTTTAAATAGTCTTGTCGTAAAAAAATAGCAAAGCACAGTGGCATAGCCAGGTTAAAACTACAGAAAGGGCTGACACGTTTTTAGTTGAGATATTTGGTTTAATGATAATTGCTTGTTCATTATCTTTTGCAAAGATTTAAAAGTTAAGTGTATATGAATAAAAATAAAAGTAAAGAACTCAAAGTATATCAAATCAGTTCGTGTGTTTTCTTTCCAAACTTTTGTTAATCATTAGCATCAACTTTAGGGAGAGGTTCATTTTCAAAGGCAAAGTGAATCAAATTTTGCTTCTCAAAAGTAGAAGACGTATGTCATCTTGGAGAGTCTATTCTTGACAGTGAAGAGAAAACATATTCTCATTGCCCATTCGAAAACCCCATGGGTGCTACGTTAAATTATAAAAATGGGTCGAACCAGCCCGGACCAGACCTGATGTATTTCAAGAATAATGACTCATAGGGAAGCCTGAACTCTTAGAAATAGTAAACCTTGCATGTTAAGCTAACACCAACCCAAAATTAAATTGAAATAATGTCTTAATTATATACAGTGTGATAACAATAAATGTCTAAACTAAATGCAATTTTGAAATTCTTCAATCTTCAAAAATCTATTCTGCTCACTGTTAAATTGTTATATAAATAATAAATTTCCATGTCCTAAAATATTCATGAATAAATTTTCAAAATTCATTTAACAAATACATTATAATTTTTACAAACTAATATCAAGAAAGCTTTCACAATAATTTTTCAATATTTAAGAGATCTTGAAAACAAAATAATACAGAAGGTTTTATTTGTAAGTAGCTGCTCACAAATTATTGATGAAATCAGTTGTGGCGCACATATTTCAAATCAGCGTTCCACAAATGATGGTTAATGTTATATTATAAATTTACAATCATAGCCAAGTTGAAAGTGTGTATGTGATTGGTCACGAGTGATCTGCCACATTTTGGTAAAATGACCCAGATAGTTAGCGATATGACGTGATTTTGTAACTTTTCTTGCTATCAGCAATCACGTAGTCTAACCGTGCTTATAGTGTACTATCCTGCAGTCTAATCAAATTGCATTTGAAGGCATCCGTAATATACTTGTGATAAACATAGAAACGCATCGTTTGAATTAGAAATATTGCACAGTACTATTTCCTATTGCTTAAAAAATATATATCTAAATATTAATAATTGAAATTCTCAAACATTTGGGAAGTTTCAAATTTTCGAACTATTTTCTGAACTTTTTGTTGTGCAAACTTTAAAACCAAGTTCTCAAACTTTTCCTATGGAATCATTTAAACCAAGTTCTCAATCTTTAAATGGGAGATTTAAACCTACTTAACAAACAACTCAGATAACTAGGAGATACTTAGACTTCAAAAAGTGTAGTTGATCAATGTCGGGGGGCGATGGGAGGCGATGGCCATGGCTAAGTTGCATGCCATAACTAAATTAAGATCCAAAAGAAACTTTTGCTGGCAGCATTTTGAAAAATTATTTCTGCTTTGTGTGGCAAATTTCAATAAATACCTGACACATCCTATCAGATTTAGAAGTATATTCAATTAATTACAAATTTGCTATTTGAAAACCTAATATATAAATTTAATTGAAATATAAAAATTGAACGAATATATATTCATAAAACATTTAAGTTGATGCAAATGTTCTCTTCAGGCAGCATTAGTGCATTGAGGGACTGATAGGCGTTAGTATGAAAATAAATTCTGAATGTGCTAATCACTGCCGGGAAGTGTGTGTCAACACCTAAGATTATTTATTCGTGTATTCCTGTAGAAAAGGCGTACATTATTTTTTCTTATTTAAAAAATTTAGTAACAATTATGCAAATGAAAATTGTTTTGACTTTCACAACGCTCTGTATAGAGATAATGTGTTCATTTATAAATTATATATATATATACATATATATATATATATATATATATATATTGGCATTTCAATTGTTCATATTTGTAATAACTTACTAACAATCTTACAGCCTTCTTCCCAATGACAAAACATCTCTCTGCTGCAATTACAAACTTGCTTACAGTCTTTTCCGTAATAATTCGAATGACATTCTAAATGAAATTGAATAAAATAAAGTTATTGACCATTAAAAATGTTGTTTCAGGTCATCAATTCTATTAGAAAAATTCTCACAATATAATAAATATAAAGCCCCAAAATGATTTCCATTGCAAAAACAATATCATGCCGTTTTCAAAAAATTAATTATTTATTTTTTAGAGAATACACATAAAATCTTCTAACTTCCCTAGTTGTTGTTTCAATTTTATGATTCAAATGTATTGAATATTCCATTACAAATACAAAACATTTGCATAATCTTAGAAAACTCTTCAAAAAATAATAGTTATTTGCATTCTTGGAAGTTTACTAAAAAACTTTTTTCAAGATTTTTCGTGGATTTCTTTCAAAGATCTTGAACATTTTTCAAAGGAAGTTCACTATGAATTTGTTGGTCCTTTTCCTTTAAAAATTTTAAATATTTCTTGAAAGATATTGCTATGATATTATGCTATTAAAAAACTACTAATAATATAATTTCGAGTCAGGGCGACTACTCAAATCGAGTGCCCCAATAGAAACTTCTAGTAATCCAGGACCTTTAGTGTCAAAGAATAAAAAATAGGTGATTCGTACTCTAAAGCTTTGTTGTATGCAATTTTGCCTTACCTTCTTAAATTTTTGTGAACAACATCCACGTTAATAATTATTGCTTAATTAAATTAAGTTTCTAAGAAATATCAAATTATCATATCATATTTCTATTTGACAGTCAATGTATTATTAATTTCCGCTTCTAGTGATTACCACACTTTTGTCATTTCTAATAAAAGGCAATATCTACTAGAAGATACAACCTGAAATGAACTAGCCATACTGCTTTCAATTGTGATAACACCAAAATTATTGATTTTCATTTTTTCCTAAAAAAAGTTTACTGCATAGCACAAAAAATTTCTACTATTAATCCACCATTTGCTGCATTTTAGATTAGAGAAGCTAAAGGGTATCCAACTTTTTATCACATTTTAGGTCTTTGTAAAAGCATGTGGAATTGAAACTAACCTTAGCACATGTGTATAGGTAATTGTTAAAACAGAAATATAGAAGAATTGCTGTGTTATTTTTCCATATTGAGTTATATATATTGACTGGTCAGTTTTATTCTTGATTTGACTTCCTCAAAATTAAAATCCATTAATACACCTTCTAATTCTCCTCTTTTGCATGTGTTCTTCACACTCCATCCACCAGCATACATTTCTGCATTAAATATCACTAATAATTTTAAATAAACTTAATAAATGGTATAGGTGGAGAATTTGCTTCAATAGAAACTGTATTTCAAAGTTTATAATATAATAATTGTTGAGCTTGTGGCATGTGCTATTGCAAGGTCAGTCCTAAATATCGTTTTGCTTATTAGTAATCAATGAGGCAGATATTCTATAGTTGCAGAGAAATTTATTGTTTTTAGAATTCCCATACATTTCTTATTGGAGAGACCACTTTTTGTTGAAAAAATTTGCTTCTTCTGTTTATTAGTCAATTTATGGAACACATGTTGTCTTTTCTATTTTTCTTGCTGTGATGGTACAAGGCGATATTCTATTAACTGTATTTCAATGGTATTTCTTTGGAATAAAGTGCTTACATGTTTTGGCAGGAACGTGCCTAGGCCAATAATATCTCACAACCAAAAATATCTTACAACAAACTTCAAACTGTGACTAATTAAATATAACTACAAAGATGTATTGTGAAGATTGTGTAAGAAAACCGAGCGTATTCTCTTATGGCATGAACCTAGAAAATATACATATTCAGTCAAGTATTTATGCTGGAGAAGTTACAGTCATGTCAGTATAAAAGTAGGTTCCATTAAAAAAGTGATACAATTAATGTTGGACACTCTTTATATTTCACTCAAATTGAAATTGATAGATATTTATTTTGTTGGTATATATCAAAAAGAAACACTATGTTCTTATAAAGTAGTATGCCAGTTCCAAGAAACTTGTATTTTAAGAAATTCTGAATATCTAATGTAAACTCAATTCAGATTGTTATATATTTTCTTGAATTTAGACAGTTCTTGAATAAATAGTCATCTGAAATTGATTATTTCATAGTTCAAACTGTTTATTTGATTACTTAGTTTGCTAAAATCTCACTCATACACATAAAACGTAGCTCCATGTCGTGATTGAATGACACTATCTGGAGAATGAATTCTTAGTCAAGAATTTTATGATGTCAGCTTCATGAATTTTAGTACCTTAAATGAATCTGAATTGTGCTAAGCAATGAAAGAATGCGAACTTTTTTACCATTTACAAAAATGTTTTGGTTGGAAAGAAGTCTTGTTCATTTCCTTAGTGATACTGATAAACAGATTGACTTGGTACATGAGAAATATTGTATTGTGAATTATTTCATCGAATAGAAACAATCCAATTCAATGCTATCTAAATATTTCAAGAATCTTTCAGCAATGAGCAACATTTTATTTACAAAGATTTCAAAAACTCGTTACAAGTAGTAGTAATAATTTTTTAGCATCGCTATAGTCATTCAAATTATGAATTATTTTTCAGTTGCTCACAATTACAATACTTTATACTGATTTTTGCTTCATCAGGTATTACTGAAATTTCTTATACATAATGATATTTGTAATTATCAAGGGTGACTGTAATTATAGTTAGCAAAAATTTAATTATTTGTAATCTTAAATCTTCTAGCAATTTAATTACCAAAGTGTAAAGATATATTATATTGGAACATTCTTGAAATATTCCATTGCTGCATAAGTAAGGATGCGAAGCATGACTTGTTGTAACTTCTACGAAAAACGATTGTCATGAAAATGCACTCTCATATCAATTTTGAAAATGAGAATTTTTTCAATACTTATATACATGTGTACTTTGCGAAATAAGTATCAAATTTGTATCATCTTTGTTAGTATGAAGGGGTAGGAGATGCCGCAATTAAGATAGTCTAAGTTGTTAAATTTAATGCGTTTAAAGAAACATGTGACTGCATGAATGCTAAGTAGATACATTGATTTACGGGTCGGAGATTCGTGAATGAATATAACAATTTATTATCACTGAAGGAATGATTTCGTTGGAGCTTGTTCCATATGCAAATGCTTTATACACCAACGGTTGGATATTGGAGTAAGATGGCGCAACCAATCAAACATCCTGTGAAACAAAAAAATTCATGTTTCAAAACGACATTCAAATTCTGCAGATTTTAATCCGTTAGAAACCGTGTGGATTATCCTCAAGAACATCATGGAAAACAAAATTCCACTTACAAACGCGGTGATTTACAATCGCAACTAGCAAACAATGGAAAATCTATAAAAATGAAACAATGGGTTCGTAGCAAATTCATTTTGCTATTACTCTCATTTTTCTGTTTGTAAATATGTTCATCCGCTTGTCTGTAAAACCCTCCTAAGTCCCATTTTTTTGAGAAAAGCTATACATTTTTTCATAAAATTTACTAGCATATACTAAAACATCATTTATTAAAAACTTACTATCATTGCAGTGTTTGCCTGTATAACCAGGATCACATGTACAAGAGCCATTGACTTGATTACATTTCGAATGTTTACTGCAAAGACATGAGTCCTCACAGAGGTAACCATATCTTCCTTTAGGACAATTTCTAATCTCACATAACTTTCCTGAGAAGTACTTTAGGCATCTAAGAAGTAAACGAATAAAATAAGCTGACCTATCTAATGGTGAACGATTATTCCCATTCTTATCATCTGAATGAAATGTTATGCAATGCTTTTGTCCACTCTACTTTAATTAATATACATGATCACGGATGTAGTTGTTTGTGACCATACTCATTAGAATTAAGCTCTTTGTTAAGTGAACACAAAACATTTTTGTGGATGAAAAATATAATAATTTACTTTTTAACTTGAAACGAGGCAAAGTTGCACAGCATTCAAATTTCTAAAATGCTTTAATAGACACAATTATCCTATTAGAAATATTTCAAAGACTATTAAATGAGCTTTCAAAACTAATGAAGAAAAACCAATACGTGTATAAGTATGTTGCAACCACGACAGGATTTTGTGATACAGAAAATTAGCAACTAAATTATCATATTGCATACACTTCTAACTTCATAGCATTCTCCTCAGATGATAAGGATAATAATAAATAGTAAGCCTTATTTGTGTCACAATGAATATCAATAATAAAAATAATAAAATATATTGTAAAAAGCATTAGACATTTTAAGCAATTGTTCCCAAAATAGATTTTAAATGGGTAGGGTCTGGTCTGGTCCAATTCCTTTGATCCGTTTACAACTCTGATATGTAATATAGCAAATGTTTGAATATTACTAATGATTAGGGCACGAAAATCTAAATAATGTCAAAGCTTTTGTTTTGACCAAAAACACTTTGCAAAATTTGCTTTAGCATGAGAATGCCAGTTTTACAATTACTTAGTATTTATTTCGACACACTCCACCATTGTGCAATCGATCTATGGAATAAACTACATTACGAATCGCGATCAGAAACAATTATAGAAAATTCAGAAAAAAATTTCAAAATTTTTGTCAAAAAACAGCTAATTCTAAGAGATATTAACACGTTTTGCGCATTCCAAATCAAGTATAATGCATACATACACAAGCACAAATATACGCAAGCATATAACCACTAATATTTATGTTATTTACATATTTTTACTATAGTGTAGTTTCTAGACTTTGTAATGTACATTACTTTATGCAATAAATTGCTTTAACTTTTATTATTATCCAGGCCTTACAAAATTATGGAATAACATCCAAATAGATATAAGGACAACGAATAAAAAATAACATATAGAAGAAAATCCAACCACAAACCCATACATTTATATTATATATATATATATATATATATAAATATTATTTTGTAAATAGCTCGTAGTTTATAGTGTTGTACTAGTCCCCTTCAGAACTAAATTTGCATTGACTCATTAATATTTGTAATATTATTGTTGTTATTGATAGTATCATTAACGAAAATGCGTAAAATTATTAAAAAATATGTTATATTTTGCACACTATTCAGGTACCTCAACCTAAAGTTTTCGCAAAATAGAATTTCACTCACTGGCATTTCCCTGTAGCACTGTTGCAATTCATCTCATTTTTGCATTGACATTTATTAGCACAGTTTTTGCCCCATTCTCCTGGTTCGCATGTGTTCTGACATTGTTCACCAATATACCCAAATTTACATTCACATTTTCCAGTTGTCGAAGAACAGTGTCCATCATTGTAGCAAATTGGACAGTCATATGTGCAATTCTTTCCATATTTCAAATTTGGACATGGTTCATTGCAAAGTCTTCCCTAAACAAACCTAATATATAAAATATTCAACTAAAAACGTTGAAACAAGCCACATATTGATTGCCAGCAGTTTGGGGTACAATAAGTAATTGATTAATATAAAATATGCTGCTAATTTTCAAACAGTTATTCGATGGAATCAGAACTGTAGCTACAGGGTGTTAGGGGTGCACAGTCTTGGTAAAATATTAGCCTACATCTAAAGGAATACCGAAATTCCTATCAACCCATCATAATTGCGTGTAGACCGCCCTTAGGTCACAATGCTGGTTACGGGTCCTGCCTATAATTTGTGCACCTCTATCAACATATTGTCAAGTGATTGCGAAGTGAAAACAGTAATTTTAATAAATCGTTCGAAAAAGAAAACTGATTGTTTTGTCAAAGCAAAAAGTCATTGCTTTTCAAAATTGCATAACTATTCTGTTGACGAATGTTTTTTTGGAATATTGCATTGAATTATAAATGAAGTTTCAAATGGCTACTATCAAATATTTAAAGACATGTACCAAAAAAGAATGATATTAGACCAATTAAAAATACATTTGACAAATTCAAAACAACAAATCTCTGGGCTAAGTGTTACTTTCGGATTTTGGATAGCAGCATGAGTTCATGATTTATACTTTTAAGTTTTTCCAATAAACAATAGAAAAAGAAAAGAAATTCATAGACAAGGTAAAGTTAAAAGGTAACAAATTTCAGGTCTAATTGGAAGAAGATTAGGATAAAATTTTCAAAAAATAAAATTCCCATGCTAAACAAAATTCATTATGAAATCTCATATATTATAATAAACGATATATAATATTATTTAATAAAATTTGTGAAATTACGGTACACAAATAGAATCATTAAGAGCAAAAACTTTTAAATGTGCAGCATCGAGAAACAGTAAGGTTAGATATATATTTATAATGTTCAAATTATTAAAGCTTGATGTCAAATATTTGATTTTAAATTTGTTGTTTATTATGAATAGATAAATGTTTTAAATATTTATTTTACACAATATCATTTAAAGCAAAACGTTTCAATAATCATAGGAATGTTTAAAATTTCTAAGTCTTCGCTTTTAATTTTGAAAACAAATACCTACATCAATTGATGGCCAGTGAGTAAGGTGTTTGATTCCTCATTTTAGCAAATTCATCTGAAAATCTCCAGGACATGGTTACAGTAGGCTTTGGCTGAACACATCTGGTGTTGAAAAATAAACGAATGAACAATTTACATTATGATTTTTCATCTGATTTCAAATTACATTTTCTGCGCACCTATGTTCTGCTCTTTAATGTTATTCTTTTTTGATGTGCTACATAGGAATTATTATGTTTTATTATATTTCACAGTTTTCAAAAGCAAATCTACAGGTATAAAAACAAATGTTTTTTCTCATAAATAAAAAGTATCCTTAGGAAGCCGCTGGTGCAAGTAAAACTCGTACTTGATGTCGGTTGCCACCTATTTACTAATGGGATATTTCAAAAATTATATTGATATAGGATGACATATTAAATGGAGCAAAATCATTTCCATTAAATTTTCATATTTATTAACCTAGCAAATGGAAATATTGAACATATTTTTTGTATAGAAGTGTATTACCATAAATCCTGGTTCACAGTCGCATTCTCCCTTATTGTGTGTGCAGTGTCCATTGAAACATTTGCAATCTTCTTCACAGTTTACACCAGTTTGTCCTTTTGGACATTTGTGTTGACATCTAAATGATAAAATTTCAATGTTAATGTTCATTGAACATACAATAATTTTGGTAGTTTTTATGCATAACCCATTTAAACTGAATTCATAATTAAAATTTTATGAAAAATAACTATATATATATAATGCTATTTTCACAAATACTCTTTTCTAAACTGTTTTTGAAGGTGGTCATTACAGTCATTTGCACCATTGTGGTCGTGATAGATGGCTGCAGTGGAAGGTCCCATTCAAAAGGAACAGATGAACATACTGAAATTACATGTACACTGAACACAGAATTTATTTGAATCAGGAAATTTGAAATATTAAAAACAATCTGCTTACTTGCTTCTGAAATTAAGTATTCCTACTAAGATTGAAATGCAAATTTTGTCATATAAAGGAAGTATTAGTAACCTTCACCAAAATTTTATCTGTTTGACACAACTTCAAATTTTAAAACGCATTTTATTTAATCAACAACTTATTAAAACTATATTTATTTAATAATGCTTGTACTCTTTCCAATTTATAATTGTATGATTATAAAGCAATAACGTATTTTTCATTCTACTATATGTTATTGTTATATGTTCTTAGAATCTTTTAGGCGTATGGAAAACGAAACTGGTAAATATATAATTTAAAATTTTTCACAATTTCTTCAAAAAATTATTTATGTTAATGCAATTCCCACAAAAAAAAATATTTGAAACTAATCTTTTTCATATTGCCAAAATAATTCACTTGGCACTAAGCAGGTAACCAGGGAATGCTGTTTTTAACATGTTTAATTAGCAAATGAGTGCAAAACTAATTCCTACCTGTTGCCTTCAAAACCATATTTGCAAAGACATTCTCCTGTTACCCTATCACAACCTTCTGAATTTTCTTCATTGCATTGGCATTTGTACTTGCAGTTGCTTCCATATCGAAATTTTTCGCATTTTTTGGAACAGTCTTTTTCGTAACCAGGTCTACAAATACAACTACCAGTTTCACGATGACATTTTAACAAATTTGATCTGTTACAATGGCATGCCTCAAGGCAACCCTCACCATACCAGCCAACAGAGCAATCTAAAATTGAATTGTGATTATAATATATATATATATATATATATATATATATATATGCATCTCGCTCTCTGTACGCCTTCCATATTAATAATTTGCACAGAATTAATATTTGTACAAGAATTGCCAAAAACTCGCTTTGTTTACGCCAAATATTTATATCTCGCTTTATTTTGATTTTTTCTTTGCTTAGAGTCTTCTCTAGATTGACTATGTACAAAAACGGTATGTTCACACTACTATTGTAAACGCTGTTTAATTCAAGCTTTATTAAATCCGAATATCTTACTAGTTTGTCGATTTTTACGTAATTAGGTTTGTGATATTCAATAATAATAAAATTATCGAATCTGAAGTAAATTAATTCTAATAATTTTTATTCCTTCCTATTCAAGCACTCTAATCCAAATTAATCAAAATCGAAAATTATGGATAAAACTATAGGTAATATTAAGCTATTCCATAGTATTTACAATTTTTTGTTTTGTATTTAATAATAATAATAATAATAATAATAATAATAATAATAATTATACTTCCCGTATCAATATGATAAAATTAAATTAGTTGGATTCACTTACTTACAAACAATTTGTCTAATCCGAACTTCCAAAATTCTTTATTTTAACCTCAATAATTGCTGATATTTTACGAATATTTAATTAGATAAATTAATATCACGAAGAGAAAGGGTTTAATAAAACTACTAAGATTCATTATACTAGTTGTCTAATCCGCCATTAGTTAATTGGTGCAGTCCAAATAAAAAAATATATGAGTTCCAGATTAAACGGTATATATCAAGGTTGGGAGCAGGAAATTATTGTACGGCGCAGCCCTCCTCACAGCTCAACTAAAGCTTTGTTTACCTTGGCCGCACTAGAAAAACAACAAGATTCATATAATTTTGAGAGTTTCGAATAGTTGGCTTAATGCAAGTTCAAGTTTTTAAAATATAATGTTTTGCAATATTAGCAAAAATTAACGCATAACAATTCATCCTGCATTTCATTGACTTAGCCTTGGTCCACACTGCCAACATGAATATTTTTCGGTCTACCTATCCCTAGGCCCGGATGAGCGATGTCTACCCACAGTTCACACTGCGAACTGACCCTCTTCCATACTTAATATATCTCATATACAATTTTTTTTAAAAAAATATAAAATGCAATAGATTGAACTGTTTCCAAAACATCAAAATACCAATATTTATGTCTTTTTGATTATTTGTACATTTTTATCCACCTGATTATCACTTATTAGCAATGAATTACGTTCAATTCTGTCGAATGCAATACTTCGAATATATATAATGTATAAATAAATAAATAAATAAATATATATTATACAATATATATATATATATATATATATATAATCATGCTTTCAATGATCACTATACTTAATCATAACCAATTATTTTAGGAATTCTACAATAAAATAATAACTCTGTGTTTCAGGGCAAAGCCAATTAACCGGCATGATAATATCCCTGAACCTACTCCCCACCGATTCTAACTTTTGCCCCGGTCTCGTACAATCTATATCTATTGTCCTGTACTGAATTTAATTCTTCTAAATTATGCATACATTAATCAAATTGAATTATGAATGGACATAATGTAAAAATATTGTAGTTTATAAAATATTACATTATAGCAAATACAAAGTAATACATAGTAGCAAATATTAAGTCGATGCAGTACGGTTATCGTCGCATGCTTTGTTTCTATGATGGCATTTCCCCGGGCTGGAAATAGCCTAGTTTTATTGATTTTATTGATCTCCATTTCGTTTGTTTATGTTAATATTTCAACCATTACTGGAAGACTACGACCGGGCCAGACGGGACAGTTTACTATTATAATATAAAAATCTGGACTGTTTTGACTGGTACTAATTTGTTACCAAAACTGATCATTTCAAATTTATCCATGTTAATTTCCATTTTATTAAATTATTCCAATGGTTGAGATTCGAAATGTCATTATCTAATTCATCCTGAACATTTATGATTCTATCTGCATATAAAACTATAGATGAAGTTGAACAACAAGCAGTAATATCATCAGTGAAAGCAAGGAGCAGGATCCTTGTGGTGCACCACTCATTATTGCCTTAGTCCTTGATAAATGGGAGTTTACAGAAACAAATTCAGGTGTCCATTTAGATAAGAAGTTAACTGCTTAAGAAAATTTCATCATTTTCAAATGTATGCTCAAGTTTCATAAATGAGCAAATCATGAACAAATTCAGGTGTCCATTTAGATAAGAAGTTAACTGCTTAAGAAAATTTCATCATTTTCAAATGTATGCTCAAGTTTCATAAATGAGCAAATCATGAACAAATTCAGGTGTCCATTTAGATAAGAAGTTAACTGCTTAAGAAAATTTCATCATTTTCAAATGTATGCTCAAGTTTCATAAATGAGCAAATCATGAACAAATTCAGGTGTCCATTTAGATAAGAAGTTAACTGCTTAAGAAAATTTCATCATTTTCAAATGTATGCTCAAGTTTCATAAATGAGCAAATCATGAACAAATTCAGGTGTCCATTTAGATAAGAAGTTAACTGCTTAAGAAAATTTCATCATTTTCAAATGTATGCTCAAGTTTCATAAATGAGCAAATCATGAACAAATTCAGGTGTCCATTTAGATAAGAAGTTAACTGCTTAAGAAAATTTCATCATTTTCAAATGTATGCTCAAGTTTCATAAATGAGCAAATCATGAACAA
This sequence comes from Hofstenia miamia, assembly GCA_900660155.1. Taxonomy (NCBI): domain Eukaryota; kingdom Metazoa; phylum Xenacoelomorpha; order Acoela; family Hofsteniidae; genus Hofstenia; species Hofstenia miamia. The sequence continues at coordinate 1,705,581 of CABFPE010000088.1, forward strand.
ATTCAGGTGTCCATTTAGATAAGAAGTTAACTGCTTAAGAAAATTTCATCATTTTCAAATGTATGCTCAAGTTTCATAAATGAGCAAATCATGAACAAATTCAGGTGTCCATTTAGATAAGAAGTTAACTGCTTAAGAAAATTTCATCATTTTCAAATGTATGCTCAAGTTTCATAAATGAGCAAATCATGAACAAATTCAGGTGTCCATTTAGATAAGAAGTTAACTGCTTAAGAAAATTTCATCATTTTCAAATGTATGCTCAAGTTTCATAAATGAGCAAATCATGAACAAATTCAGGTGTCCATTTAGATAAGAAGTTAACTGCTTAAGAAAATTTCATCATTTTCAAATGTATGCTCAAGTTTCATAAATGAGCAAATCATGAACAAATTCAGGTGTCCATTTAGATAAGAAGTTAACTGCTTAAGAAAATTTCATCATTTTCAAATGTATGCTCAAGTTTCATAAATGAGCAAATCATGAACAAATTCAGGTGTCCATTTAGATAAGAAGTTAACTGCTTAAGAAAATTTCATCATTTTCAAATGTATGCTCAAGTTTCATAAATGAGCAAATCATGAACAAATTCAGGTGTCCATTTAGATAAGAAGTTAACTGCTTAAGAAAATTTCATCATTTTCAAATGTATGCTCAAGTTTCATAAATGAGCAAATCATGAACAAATTCAGGTGTCCATTTAGATAAGAAGTTAACTGCTTAAGAAAATTTCATCATTTTCAAATGTATGCTCAAGTTTCATAAATGAGCAAATCATGAACAAATTCAGGTGTCCATTTAGATAAGAAGTTAACTGCTTAAGAAAATTTCATCATTTTCAAATGTATGCTCAAGTTTCATAAATGAGCAAATCATGAACAAATTCAGGTGTCCATTTAGATAAGAAGTTAACTGCTTAAGAAAATTTCATCATTTTCAAATGTATGCTCAAGTTTCATAAATGAGCAAATCATGAACAAATTCAGGTGTCCATTTAGATAAGAAGTTAACTGCTTAAGAAAATTTCATCATTTTCAAATGTATGCTCAAGTTTCATAAATGAGCAAATCATGAACAAATTCAGGTGTCCATTTAGATAAGAAGTTAACTGCTTAAGAAAATTTCATCATTTTCAAATGTATGCTCAAGTTTCATAAATGAGCAAATCATGAACAAATTCAGGTGTCCATTTAGATAAGAAGTTAACTGCTTAAGAAAATTTCATCATTTTCAAATGTATGCTCAAGTTTCATAAATGAGCAAATCATGAACAAATTCAGGTGTCCATTTAGATAAGAAGTTAACTGCTTAAGAAAATTTCATCATTTTCAAATGTATGCTCAAGTTTCATAAATGAGCAAATCATGAACAAATTCAGGTGTCCATTTAGATAAGAAGTTAACTGCTTAAGAAAATTTCATCATTTTCAAATGTATGCTCAAGTTTCATAAATGAGCAAATCATGAACAAATTCAGGTGTCCATTTAGATAAGNATGGAGTGGGATGTTAGAATCTTAACAATTTTTTATGTTTTCAAGAAAAAGTAATATTCCAGATCGAAATCCGTGTTGATTAGCCGATATTTGATTAGTAATTATTGGATATAATGTATCAAAGATAATTTTCTCAAAAAGAAGGGAAACTTTTGCCATAAAAATAATAGGCTTATTATTCGAAACCTCAGACTTCGAACATTTTTTATGAAAAGGAATTAATTTTGCAATTTTCCATTATCACTAATAATAAATTCGAAGAGATTAAATACATGAATAGCCATTTCATCGCATATGATTTTTGAAAAATAATAAAAAGCCCTTAAGTTTTAGATTTCCTATAACAGATTCTTTTATTGATAGATCAATTTGATTAAACCTTCCGAGTTCAAAAAAATTTTTAATTTTGAAGCTGGTTACAACTCATGGAGAAAAAAACATTCAGATGCTGTATTAGAATTTCGTGAGAAACTTTTCCACTCTTATCGGCAAAGGAAGATATTGTGGCCCACTAAATTCATATTTAACTGAAAAACATTGATTTATTGAAAGAGGACAACTACATGATTTTAAATAAAGTGCTTTGTCTAGATCAGTAAATTCTAAGAGAATGCTTAGAGAAATTAAATACCTTTCCATTTGAAAGTGATCACGTGCAGTTTTCTTATTAATGCTTATAGTACGATTGAATAATTATATATATATATATATATAT
>CABFPE010000088.1:1732154-1743435 GCA_900660155.1 Hofstenia miamia
TTAATATCCGCTTAATACGGTTATCAATCTCACAAATATTGTAGAATTTGACCAAAGCAAGTTCTTGGAAAGCATTGATTTAAATTGAAAAAGAAAACAATAAAAACTACATTTGAAACCTAACTCGAATGGTGTATTTGCTATTTTTTTAGATTTGACTGCTTACATGAATTAAAAATGTATTATGTAAGAGGAAACTAATTTTGTTATTACGCTTTATACGAACAGTAAACTGAATTTAATCTTTAAATCAAACAATATACTGCATTTGTACATTTTTTATGCAACCATAAAAATGACTGGCAAATTTTAAACTGAAAACTATTTTATATAATGTCGTGAGAATTACTTTAGAAGAGTATCATCAATAATTTTGCGTAATCACTTCCACATATCTGAAAAATAATGCGATATAATTACATTGAGAGAGAATGAGTTTTATTTTTCCATCACAGCTCAATCAAATTTAAATTGAAGTAGTTATAACAATGGACCCGCAACCCAACCTTGCTCGGATAAAAATGACTAATCGCAAGCCGACTCGTATGAAAAAGTAACTCACGACCTGGCCCAATCAAAGAAAGATAACTAGTATTACAAAATGTTTTACGATAAAGTATCAAGAAAAGCATTGTGAAATCAATATAATATTACAAAAAATAACATTTTTGTGAATTTGAAAGTTTGAAATGTTTGACTTCTTAAATTATTCTTTAAATCTGTTACAACAAATTACCCACAAACCAACCCGACCTGATCTTTCTAATCATTCATCCGACCCCGTCTGGCCGGATTGACCCATTTCCCACCTTGTCTTCGGCCCACTCACTTCTAGTCCTAAGAATTCATGAATTATCGAATTCAATTTATTTCATGTATGCAAATGTGCATTTCATGCCTTGTAATACTGGTTACGTATGTTTTTTAAATAGGTTACATTAATACAAGAAATCATTAAATCTTTAAGAAAATGATTTTGGTCATAATATATTTTAAATTAGACAATATTTTTGTATTATAAATTTATTCAAATATTTCAAAGACCAATGTGACCCATTTTTTTATATACTTAATCCAACTCACTTGCAGCATTTTAGTCAAGCTATGGTAATTTGTTAAGATGTTTAGCAACTACCGTGCAATGGACTTTATGAACCCGATTGTTATGTTTCTAAAGTTATCTAAATTGCATTTTTATAAAAATTACAAACTTTTTAGTTACCTGCATGCGCCAGAGACGGATCTCAATCAGGATATTCTGACTTGGAAAATATCAGTTGGGTTTGATTTGTGCGACATTTACTGGTGCTGATACCGAATTACTGAAAGCTGCAATACATTGTATTGCAAGAATAAATTCCTAGTTGTATCTCGCCAAGTCTATTTTATATACTCTTTTGCTTCCGTAATTTAATTCATTTTAGCAGAAAAATTACGTTGGAAGGAACCAAACCCGAAGACTAAAATTTACCATTTTCAATATTGGTCAAAGGATTTTCTTATTAAATCTTGCGAAAAAGGAAATCTAAAGAAATTGTTTATTAAATCATCAAAATTTGTAGTTAAATTATCAAAACTTTCTTATATATTTATGAATTAAACGTCCCATTTTTAAAATTGTTTAGAAAATATCAAAAGGATGTTTTGATGTAAAACTTAGAAAACTTGTTATCACGTAATTAGTAAATTACTAAAACAAACTTACCTTAAGCATAATTTTAAATATGAGACTATTCTAAAATAATCAAACCGTGATGGCAAAGCATACGCGGTATTTAAACTTTGATAAACAGATAGAGAGAACAAATAGAAACAGAAACTTTAGCTAAATGCATCAGCTCAACTATTTGTAGTTTCAATTGTATACGCGTTTAAGCTCGATTACTTCTGTCCAATTTAGTTACATCGGGAATGTGTGCTAGCGCTTAAATGCAACACTAATTCTTGCATGCATAACGAGATAACCAACTGAAATATTATAATTACGAAACTTTTAAATCCTGAAATCCCAGGTCCCAAGATCACTTTTAACTTACTATCTAAGAACATCCAAATATAACAATATACATAGGAAGCCCATGGACATTCCCGAAAATATAGGTCCAAGTCCGGCCTAGCCCAAGAAACTTTGGGCCTTGCTCATTGAAATTAATGCAAACTCAGTCTATATTGGGCCCATTCTTATACTTGTCAAAAAATTTTCTTATATTAGTCGGTGCGTTTCACTAAAATTTGGCATGATAGAAACTTCTAAGAAAACTGAAAAGATTTTAAATTTAAATTTAGAAAAGTATGATATTAATGTAAAATTTCCAAAATTTTTATTTTAATTTTCAACTTTAAAATTATAGTTATATAAAATTCAATGTATTTTAAAATTATTAATAAATAATCTGTGTTCAAGCCAACAAATCTGTTTCAGAATAAAGATTCAAACAAATCATTCAAATGTCATATTAGTACACAAAGCTTATGAAATTTAAAAAAATTTATGATTGAAATTCTAAAAAATGAAACATTTACGAAATAAAATATAGTGATATTTTTTATATAAATTAATTGAACTAAATACTAATTGATATTGCATGCATCAAAATGTGTATTAAATAAAATAGCATGACAAATTCCGCTGAATAATTCATAAACCACGTTGTTCATATTTTTCATTCGGATTATCAGAAATTGAAACCTCTATACATGTACATAAATAGCAGAAATACTTGGAATTAGATAAATCTAATCTGACTGATGCAAATTGGATGAAAGTAATTGAGAATCTATTCACAAAAATTCTTGAGTGATACTCCATCATTATAAAAATATACATTTTTCAAGAAAAAATGGATTCAAAAGAGGCTTTTCAGAACATAATTTTAATGATAAAATAACTACAGGTAAAAAATTATTCCAAGTCGTTTACAACGAAGTCCTATTGGTGAATGTGACCGCTTTTATAACAAATTAAATGCTCTCAAAATGGATCATCCGTCAACACTTTAAGGGTGTGAATCGATCGAGGCGGCAAATCTAGGAAAAGCAATCTGCTCAAGAAGAATATTTATCTCTGTTGTATCATTAAATAGATTCAAATTTTGTTCATGTTAAGAAGGAATCACTGGATTCCACTACATTTGGTCAAATGTGTAAGTAACAACTTTTAGTAGAAGGATAAAAATGATAAACCAACAATTTGTCAAAATTGCAATTCTATCTATCATTATGAGCGGCATTGCCCTGACTGAGATTTATACGATATTCCCATTATCATTACTATTCTTATGCTGAGGAAGATAACGATTTAGCAGCTTAAGAAACTCAAAATAGTAATACTAGTGCTATTTATTAAATTGAGTCTCTTCCCACTGTTAAATCAGCCACTGATTTTAAGCTATTGGTCATACAATTCTTGCTAGTGTTTGAACTTGTTCAGTATATGAAATCACATAGTGATTTGTCACTGACGTAAAACACATCAAGCTGAAATACCTGGCATAAAGTTTGGTTCATCAAAACAATTTTCAATCCCAAGTCTTTCAATCACTGTTAATTTACTTTGATTGACACTTCCAGCTAAAACTATATACGATCATAGATAATTAGTGCTGATGCTACCAACTTGTTGATTGATTAACTTTGATGTAATAGTTTTGCAACAACGGGTTGGCAAGTACATATTAATCAGTACAAAATTTGTAATCGTAGAAGGAATATAAATAGATCTACAGCTCAAGACTAGTAATTCGATATTTTATTCTGATAGTGCACATATCACTTTTGGCTTGTTATGAGAGAATTGTTAATTGACATATGTTGTAAGTCCTCCTTCATGATCTTCTATAAAATTAGATAAGTTACAATCTAATCATGAGATATGATAGCCATTTATTTCAAAATCAGATGTTGGCAGGTTTAACCTAAGCTTAGTTTCTTTGCAACATAATAAGAGAACTCACAATCATGATTTACCCATACACAAAGTTCTTCATATTTTGAGACTAAGCCATTTAAATTTTACTTAGAACAGAAGGAGGAGTTAATTTACTTTGATCTATTCATGTAGCTGGTGCTGGTGATAGTCAGGCACTTTTAATTAAATTGTAGATATCTTTAGCATTCAAACTTAAGTCAATAGTGTTTTGTTTATAGAACAATTTTAAACCTCTGATTTTGAGTTCTGATTTGTCTAATCCTTTTAGAAATAACTCCCATCTCAGCCTTAAAATTTTTCCCTCTTACGTGATCTTCATAGCTTATCTCAGTTTTAATGAAAATCCTGGTATTCTTCCATTTATAAGCCGAGGCATGTATTTTGCGCCGTCCCATACACTATGCGTTTTCACTAAAATTGATATAGGACGATTAGCATTAAACTTACCTTGTTGATAGACATTCTCAATGATCAAACTAATGCAACCGATCTTATCAAATGCATCTTTGATCGAGTTGTAGTCAGATTGCAAGTATGCATCATGATTGGGACATGTAGATTCATCAATCAACCATCTTATATTCAATGTCGGAATGGGTTCTTGAAGAATGTAAACTTTCATGAAGCTTGAAGCTGCTGGTTAACGTTTTCTTGGCACTTCTTGATTTGCACTTCTAAATAATCTAGATGACTCGTGCTATCAATGTTATCTGCAATGTTCTTGAGTTTAGATACTATTGAAGAAATCTTCACATTAATACTTGTCAAGTATTAAAATTTTCTTTGAAGTCAGAACAACTTTTACAAAACAACAAAATCAAGATATTAAACTCTGCATTGGTAGAATTCTTGTTTAATTTTCCAATTCCAGTAAAGCAAGGTTTAGACATGCCAATACATATATAGGTTATCAATTCAACGCCGATTTGAACAAAAATGCGGTCTTAAAGATAAACTACCAAAATTCATCAAAAAAGCCATCGAGGCTAAACTCCAAATTGACAATTATTCCAAAATATCAAACCAAATTAAAATTGGCAATACTGCGTCTTCTTTTACATCTAAGACAACCAAACTTCCTATAAGACCTTCATCTACAAATACCAATTCTAAAAGTAAACAACAACAACAAACAAATTCCTATAAATCAACTAAGGCAATAAATTTAAACAAAGTTTACTGCAAGATGTGTGGATCCAAAACAACAAAATCAAGATATTAAACTCTGCATTGGTAGAATTCTTGTTTAATTTTCCAATTCCAGTAAAGCAAGGTTTAGACATGCCAATACATATATAGGGTTGTTTGATTGCACAACGCGCACACGTGAGCAAATTGTTTTCATATGATTCTTGCAAACACTTTAAACAAGAGACGGATTGCAATGACATCATTTTCAAATTATTGAATTGAAATTCGAAATATCACAGTATAAAAAATGAAAATTAATTGCAAATGGAATAAATTAGCAGTTAAAATATTTCAAAACCGTCAGTGATGGTTTAAGCTTTTATTTTTAATGGGTACCATCTTGAAGTATTTTGTAAAATTGTCCACTAGTAGCATGTATGTGTAACCATCTTAATTTTTTTAGAGAGCTGCTTGATGTTTACATTGATGATTTGGTTCCTACTTTTGGAAAGAATTTTTTTTAACTTGGTGCATTGTTCTGGAAACCAGTCTTTGTTCTGCAGTATACAGGTATTGCATTTTTATATTACGTCTTCTATCATTTTCATAGGTTTGGTAAATTGCAATTTGACCACGTTTATGGAATGTTTTCACGATTTCACGTTTAAGGTATTCTGGAAGAGTGATGCAGTTGAAATTTTTGGAGACAGCATATAGTAAGCCAGAATTTGTAAGTTTCCAATTACGTATTTAAAGTAGCACATTGCCATAGGTTCAATAAGTTCCTCTGGGTTTCTAAACTTTGTGATTATTTGTTTGAAGATGATGTCATTATTCTGTGCATCAGTGATTTTGTTAGCAGTTATTTCTTCTTTAATCATGAAGGAGAGAATAGCAATAATTGGTTTTCCACTTTTATCTATGTTGATGTCAGTTAGATGATCATATTAAATTCGTGGTTTGAAGTTAAAATTTTTCATCTGCATTCTTCCTTTTTGAATTCACATTTTTCTGAGGAAGAGTGGTCCATAAATCTGCATTAAATTGCTGGCGGCCTTTACAGCGTTGGACAAAAAAAGGAGTAGTCGCTTAAGTATATATCCATCAGGCAATAATTGTTGTGAGAATTTTTTGAGCCATGACATTTTCAGTGATTCCACTAATTTTGTGGAGCTATAATACTGTTCTAATTCGCAGTTTCCATGAGAAGTATTGGATAAGAGTTTAATTGCCATCTTGCATTTGACTTATATTTGTACCAATTGTCACAGTACTAGCATCTGTGTTGAGAATGCATGTTTTGGTGTACACAGTAGTGTTCAGGGAAGGAATAGATTTCATTTCCATTTTTAATCTGTTCAACTCTTCCTGATGAGACCAGTTCCATTGGAAGTCGATTTTTACTTTGAGCAAGTTTGACACTTTGCAGGTTTTTTCAGCAAGATTATGTATGAAGATATGGTAGATATTGATGAAGCCTAGTGTGGCATAACGACATTTCTACATGCTTGGAATTTTCATTATTTCATTTAATTACAATTTCAATTTTATTATTAAGAATTATTTCCAATTGAAATTTGGCAAAGTGAAAATGGTTCTATTTATATTTTAATTTGAATTTCTGCTAACTTTGAAACGCGGTAAAGTTGAAGCAGAAAGCGATTTTGTACCTGCCACGTATTTGCCTATATTTTCACATTATGCTTTTGTTTACAGATACCGGTTAATTTTGTATATATATCCGAGTTTTGTTCATTTTTTTCTTCGATTTATTCTCAGTAAATTCGTTTTACTTTTATTTTCTCTTGCTTTGTTTTTTTACTAAATTATGTTTTTTTAATTTTCAACTGCGTAGTTAAGGGGCAGCCAGATGGCGGATGAGTTTACCGTTATATCCTTTAACTTAGGCTAGCTATATGGCTAGGGCATTCCTACTGCTTGTTATTCATTATTAAAATTGCTATTAATGCTTTCGCCTAAATTGCACGAGGTGAGGAACGCATTGAGCATAGATTATTTTACTTAGTACTTAGGTTTACCACTTGCATCCAAGAGTTAGGGCTTCCTTACTCTTAATCTAATTAGGGCTATAGTCTTATGCGACTCTTCTAAAAGATTATCTGTATCAGGTCGGCCAAATGTGGCCACTCTTCCTAACACGATCTCCTGTTTACTTTTTAATTTTATTAGGAAAGGGTATAATGGCAGGAAGAGTTAGTTAACTATTTGTAGCTTTGTCAATGAGATAGAATAGTAGGAATGCATGCTGATTTTTCACGTAGTTCAGCATTAAAGAGCAGTTTTAGGATTTTGTTAAGCTTTTCACATTGTTCATTAGCTGTTTTTGTTGCTATAAGTATATCATCAAAATAGGCTGATATGCCTTTTTTGAATTGTTCATTTCCATCAAGAAGTATTTTCATCATATAATGTTGAAATGTGGTAGGAGCAGTGCATAGCATGAAAGTCATGTAGAGTCACTCGTGGAGAACATGTTGTGTGATAAATGCAGTCTTTTCAATATCAGATTCTCCCATCAGTACTTGCCAATAGGCTTTACATAAGAGGGTTGTTGAAAATGCAAGCTCAATGAATTATACACTGCTTAATCAAATAATACATAAGATGGAAAATATGCAAATATATAATGATCCCATTGTTTTAATGAGGCTTACATTTGTATATTTGAAAAATTTTATCAGTAATAGTGCCCTCAGACAACCATGCTGCATATATCTATATCCTAAAACAGCTAAATTGGACTAGTTGAACCAGGACTTTAAATGAAATTTTTTAAATTATTTGTCAGTATCTAAGAGATTAATTCATTAAAATGTATTATATTTGAGAAATAAATATAAACAAATTTAAAAATAAATTTTATAAATTGGTTTTGTAATTTATGCGAAATTATTGCATGAAGGATAGGTATAATGGGTGGAGTTTGCAACAAACTGGGAGAAAGAAATTGCTCTGCATTGTTGAAGAGTTTTTAAAATTAATTATTACTTAGCTATTTGGTCTGTAACAGGCCTAACATTAGAATTGGTGTGGTAGTCTAATGCGAAGCTACAGTATTACAAAATAATTCTGCAAGGGTTGTTTTGGGTCTAAGAAAAAATGATCATGTTATTAATAGTGCTATTTATCAGCTACGCTGATTAAAAACTCCTTAAGTGACTACTTATAAAGTATGTTTAATTATCTGGAAGTCTCTAAATGGCATGGGTCCACATTACATATCGGAGTTACTTAAGTTAAATGAAACCAAATGAATAATAAATGAAAAGACCTTAATTATTCCAAAATCTCTTGGTCGTGATTATGAATTTAGTTTCTCGTATAGTGGTCCTAAGCGTTTTAAAAATCTTTCACCTTATCTTAGAAATGAACGCAATATTATTCTATTCAAAAGGGTCTGAAGCACTACTTATTCTCTGAGCATTTAAATTTATAGAGCTGATCTTAATTGTAGCGCACTAGAATTATTTAAAAGCTTTGTGCGCGCATATACAAGAAATATGTATATATATATATATATATAATTTATATAAATAAAGGATTACATTATAGAATAATATTTATATTGCAAGTAGCAACAGAATTTAATAAATAAAATATTATCAGTTTATGCTTTGCAATCCGAGGAAATTTTTTCTTGACATCTTTGATGGGATATGTATCCACAATTCTTGCATTTAACTCCTTGCCTCATTAATCCCCATAACTAAAAATATACATCAATCAATATAAATTATAGAATTACAAAAAATTTTCAACTACATACAAAATTGGTATTTTCCCGAATGTAAAAAATCGCCAAACAATGGATTTTTGTTCTCGCTTATATTATTGAAATATTCTTAGTTATTTGATAAAAAATAATAAAATTCATCGACTTAGCTTCTGTGGTATTTTGGCAGCTATAATAAAGGTAAAAATGTGATTTTGTATTTAAAATAGATTACTACTGAGTGGATTTTATACTTTATGCATTTTACAGCTTATTTTCTTCAGAATTTAATTATGGGTCCTTTACGCTCTGAATGTGAGTCCCTATACAAAGAAATTCTGCTTTTTTCAAGCAAAGCTAAATTTTCAAATATTATTTCGGTTTTGGAGCTTTCCAAATTATATTACGCCAGATTTATCCGCGAAAATATTCATGTATTATTTTTCAACTGACAACAATTTTATATAGTAGTTTCTTTAGAAAAAATGAAATGTGGGTCCGCTACCGAAGTAGCATATTCAGATGCAAACAGATCACAAATCATTACCCAGCGACAGTGAAAACTGCGCCCCGTTGACCCGTTGTTGACCTTTATTACAGAAATTCAACAGAAAAACAAATATTTCTGCTAAATATTTATTGAATTTTAAATTTCAAAAAAAATTGTTTAATAGCCGTACATACTAAAGTTTCAGAATTCAAAGTGACTGGATGAGCTCTGGCCTTATTTTTTCGGCCCAGTCTAGTTCTCAAACACTACAGCTCTCTCTGTCCGAAACTTTCCTAAGATTAAATGCAAAGTAAGTTCCTAATCATTCGTTTTTCTTTCGATACATTGTAATGCCAAATTTATATGCACAATGCTATACATTAGCTTGTGGTGATTCTTTAAAAACGCAAAACTAAAATTTTGTCGGTCGAAATTATGAACACAATAACTATTAAAAATCAAATAGGCATTTGAAGTAAAGTCGTTTAAGATTCACATTCTTTAGTCAAGCAACGATGCCGACCTATGGTGTCACATTGCCTCGATTTTATTATCAAGATTTTTCTCGCAAGGAGTATCACTAATGAACCAGTAACCAAAAGCTATCATCTTTTGATTGATGGTCGACATCTTTTTCTATGATAATGGCAAAGGATACAAAAGATTTTAAAGAATGACAAAGGATACTCAGTTGTCATACTTTAATGTCATTCTTTTAACTCTCTGCTTAGGACTAAGTTCGATTATTTTCAATGGTTTTTTCAAGTTTTAAAGAGCATTGCTTTTTTGNAATAGAAACATTATACCTATGACTATTAATGGAGTCATTGTCCAAGCAACTGTAGGCACTGGTGCATCTGTTTCTATTATTTCGGATATGTGCGCTAATTTAATCGGCATCACAAGAAATGATATTGAATCCCACAAACATTGTCTCATCAATGCTTCTGGCGATTACCTTAATACTAAAGGGTTAATCAAATCATTAGATTCATGCATGTAATTTTTGCTTCCATATTAAAAAGCCGTGATAATAAAGTCACCACCACTATTTTCAATAAAAGTCGTAATTAGGTTACCATTACACCATCCAATATAAAAATTTCCGCATCACCAATTGTTAACGTNATCATTCGTTTTTTATATACAGTGTAATGCCAAATTTATATGCACTATGCTATACATTAGCTTGTGGTGATTCTTTAAAAACGCAAAACTAAAATTTTGTCTTTCGAAATATGAACACAATAACTATTAAAATCAAATAGCCATTTGAAGTAAAGTCGTTTAAGCGCCTATCTGAGATTCACATTCTTTAGTCAAGGAACGATGCCGATCTATGATGTCACATTGCCTCGATTTTATTGTCAAGATTTTTATTAAAAATTTTTAGTAAAAGTCTTTCGTTATCATAATATATCAAAAAAATTATTTTCCAGTCTTTTTTTCCCTTGAAGAAGCTATATTAAGCTTAATGATGACAGACTGACTGACCGACCAATACACACAAAAGTGAGTAATAGGATGTGATGTCTTGCATCAGAAACAAATTTAACAAAATATGAAGAAACAATCGCATTAACAACTAGGAAGCAACATGTTATAAAAATCATTTTGGTGTTGGCTTTTGGTAAAATGAGACGAGAAGCGAATCTAGACCGAATGTATCCATCCCTCCTTTCAAATCCAGCAACTTTAGAACAAGAATTATAAATTTCGCGTCTTATTCGTTCCACGGATTGTGTATGAAATGGAAATGTTGGAAACTTTTTGAACTTTATATTTATGATTTCGATTTTCGAGGTTTTCATTTTTTATTTGATGCAAAGAACCGATTTAAAACTTTCCTGTGATTCCATTTCGTTGACGTCGATCGTGGATGAAGGACAATTTTTTTAGGAATTTTTACTTCTCGAGGACATGTACATGTACTGTGAATCTGAATCTCGCATTCGCTTTCGCTATGAACAGCTGGAACGTCACAGTACTAAATCTAAAT
>CABFPE010000088.1:1747072-1770670 GCA_900660155.1 Hofstenia miamia
GTATTAAGCTTAATGATGACAGACTGACTGACCGACCAATACACACAAAAGTGAGTAATAGGATGTGATGTCTTGCATCAGAAACAAATTTAACAAAATATGAAGAAACAATCGCATTAACAACTAGGAAGCAACATGTTATAAAAATCATTTTGGTGTTGGCTTTTGGTAAAATGAGACGAGAAGCGAATCTAGACCGAATGTATCCATCACTCCTTTCAAATCCTTTAGAACAAGAATAAAAAATTTCGCGTATTATTCGTTCCACGGATTGTGTATGAAAAGGAAATGAGGGAATTTCCAACTTTTTGAACTTTATATTATTGATTTCGCTTTTCGAGGTTTTCAGTTTTTATTTGATACAAAGAACCGATTTAAAACTTTCCAGTGATTCCATTTCGTTGACGTTGATCGTAATTTTCAACTTTTTGAACTTTATGTTCTTGATTTCGTTTTTCGAGGTTTTCATTTTTTATTTGATGCAAAGAACCGATTTAAAACTTTCCTGTGATTCCATTTCGTTGACGTCGATCGTGGATGAAGGACAATTTTTTTAGGAATTTTTACTTCTCGAGGACATGTACAGTTAATGTGAATCTTATCGGCGCATTCGCTTTGGCAATGAACAGCTGGAACGTCACAGGACTAAATAGAGCAATTTTGTACTTCAAAATATCAAAAAGGAAGTCGCTGGTCAAATGGTTTGCGCATTCCTTTATAGTTTGAGATCCAGTGAAATTCCGTTTCAAGTTTCCATTCCCTCTGAATTCGAAGTCTAATTGGTAAAGATTTTGCATTGACCATTTGTACCACGATAGAGATCAATAACATCTGCCGTGATAGAATAGAAGAAAGCCGAATTTGGTTTTGCACCAAGTTCCTAATTATATATATATATATAATTATTGTTTAAAACTATTTATGCTATTAAATTTTTGGCGCTCATTGAGGAGTTCCCAAGCATGTCCTTTGTTGAATAATACAATATAAATATATCAAGTTTACCCCGTAATATGAAAAGAAAAAATACAACTAACAAAAGCCTTAACCTAAGATATGAACTAAGAAAATTTTAACCACAAAAAATCTTACTCTACAATAAAGTAACCGTAAAACAAAACAAAAGACGTGATCAGAACCTTCCCGAAATATGCCGAGTTTTTTACTCACCAGTTTCATTTTTTGTAATACATCTCGAAGCAAAGGTAGTTCAGAGCCTGGAAGTTGCTTAGATTGCCCTATAACAGGGTCATTATGAAGTCGACTACTAGTTTTTGCTGCTTTGGGCATTTCAATAGCATATTCTTTTGAGAAAAACTATAAACTAGACTAGTTACGAGCAAACAGTTCATAACTTTGCAAAACAGACTGTTAATTTCCTGATTAGGATTGAGAAGTAAAACTGAACCAATGACAGATCGAATCAACAAAAAATCAGCCAATTACGTTCCCGATCTAGCGGAGCGATTTTGTAACTGTTTTTATATGATCCTTAAATGAATTTTATTGCCATCAAAAACGCTCTTACTAAATTAGCTTTGACAGACGTCGTGTAGCAATTAAATAATAATTTTTTGCTTTTAAGCTAAATTTAGCTAAAATTATTTTTATTTTTTTGACCGAGGAAATTTTAGTTTTGCGTTTTTAAGGAATCACCACAAGCTACTATACATGTACAAACAGTTGCCATCATATTAGTGATTTAACACTAATTCTATTTTGATTGTTTTGAAGTCTGTGAGAGTTTACTTAATAAATTTTAAAAGCTTTTATCTCACGGACGAATGAAGATATTTCAAATCTGTTTAGTGCATGAACATTAGACCGCCTCATTATATGTACACTAGGTATAGAAAGAATTTGAACATTTAAATAAATCGGATTTCTCTTTGAAAATAAATTCATATTTGCATTTACTTGAGGAAAAAGAACAAGTTATAGCAGAAATATCATCATTGCATAAGCGGGTCCAACTCCATAGATGTAAAAAGCCTTCAAATATTTCTTTACATTTTTGCTTAAAATTGTCAAAAAGTAACGTTAGTGAAATGGGGTTAAATACGTTTGATACTGATCATTATATTGTTTTCATATTTCAATGGTCGAAAGTGTCGCAATTTTTTGTAAATTTGTGTTGTTTATCATCATATAATACTTTTCGCTCTGTTTTTGATCGAGAAATAATATATCTGCATATATATTATGCATATATAAACGAAATATACCTTAGCCCTTCATGGGGTTCGTTTTAACTCTTAGAGTGCGGCATCCCATAATAATGCTACACATCAGTTTTTTATATCAAATAGGAAACTGTCCGTGCTATGCACGGGGATTTCAATGGGCTGTATTAGGAACGAAATAAGTACAGTAATAAATGTGATCATCATACATTGGTAAAATGATTTAAATTCACAATTTTAGCATATGATACTCCTTAATTAACCATTTAATATTATAAGCACATTCAAGCATGGTAACACCTAACGCAAAGAAGTGTCTAAAATCACAGCAAAATCGAGTCCATTATCGTAGGCGGAGATTTTAGGGTCAATTAAAGAAAAATTCATTTTCTAGGCTTTTGCGTTACGTTAAGAATGTTTTTTAAGGACATACCAGTAATCAGACACCCTGTATGTGGTTATTTCTGAATCCGTTGTACTGTATAATTGAACTGCAAATTCAACATCTCCATGTATATAAAGTCTTATCTGAGATAAAAAAATCAATCATTCCGAGGTGTTCCTCACAAAAATGTGCATTGATTCAGGCTTGGAATGTATATCAATACAGCTCTATTCCATCCAGTCGTGAAAATTCCGGACGCCTTCCAGCTTTGGTGGTTGCTGCATCACAAAAGCTTTAGTGCACATCACTATTTGTACACAAATTCCTCAATCTAGCAATATTGCTATTTCTAGCAATAGCTGTTAAGAATAAAGTTCTATTTATTCAGCACTATAGCTTGAATTACAATAATATAAGCTGCTATTGAAGTAAGTGAAGCAATTTTATTAAATACATATAAATAAAATGCTCTACAGTCAATTAGAAATCAAATTAGTAATACATGATGAGGAAAAGATAAAAATTTACTTACCAATTTGGTGCAATAATGGCAAGATGTTGGAGTTTTAAAGTTTTTTACTGAGAATTGATGCATTAGCTAAAACTTGCTAAACAGCTTATGTAAATTCAGTTAGATAAGATCGAAACGCATGATAAACGCAATAATCAACTACTAACGAATTAACAATCTTGCCAAAGCCTAAAAGATTGACATATAAATCAGATATGAGATCATCTGTTTTAAAATTCTAATCAAAGTATAGAGTGAATTTTTAGTTTCATTAATATGATAAAAATTGCAGTGAGTTCCTATTACAGATATGCAAAGGATTCGTAAACTACTCATTAATTTTACTAAACTAATATATGATTTAATAGTTATAAAAATAATAAGAATTTTGGATCATAAAACCTGCTAACTTAAGTAAACTAAGTTAGCTAAGGAAGGTTAGCCCAATCGCACTTGTTGTTTAGCTTATCTGTTTTTAACTATTTTAATAGACAAAACGCCTCCTTTGTAAATCAGGGAGACTTCCGCTGTCAAAGAACTGAAAACCCATGAGACGTTTGGTCTTCACAAAATATGCAACCACACCCGATTTCAAAAAGACCACTTTTGATTAGTGAAAATCCAAATACCAGAGACAAACATCCACCCAAAGAAAGGGGCCAGAAAAAAAGAGAAGAAACAAAAACACAGGCGCAGACAGTACTCAAGTTAACAGTCGGTTGAATCGATTTGAGTAGAGATTGCTAACAATTAGACAAGCTTGGAGCTTAAATCATTTGGAAACAATTGCAAAGACAAGCAAAGAGAGCTAGATTAATCTGGGATATCCCATAGTGTAGTATAATCCTTCTTATTATTCTTATTTACTGGAAATTACAAAACAATTATAAAAGAAAAAAATGAAAAAGAAAGATTAACTAACAACGATTTTTATATTGATTTTAATTTTGTATGAGCAAATGCTTGTCGCAAAAACGTGTGACAAAAATCAGAGGACGATACGCTCCTCATTAATTTTAGTTAATGTTAGTGAACAACGCAGAACATAAGACGTGGGTTACTAGGCGACAGGTAGTGGTTTCCTTTATTAAATTAGAACAAAATGTTTGTAAAAAATAGTATAAGAAGCTACGAAGGAAAAAAGATAGTTGATGAAATTAATTCTTCGGAATTATGTTCTTTTGATTACTTATTACAGTTTGATTTATTAATAGAATGCAAAGTTAAGCGGTTCGTGCATAGTAGGGGTCGGGATACCATGGGGAGAACGATTCAAGGTTTGAATCCCCGACCATGAAATGCATATAGGTTAGGTATATGATTACGATTTTTTATATTCACACTTAGCTTGCCATCTTTCATTATCATTTTGCATATAGTAACTTCAAGGCGTTCAAATATGCATGAATAAATTATTTTGAAAATTCACTTAACAGGTATATTATAATTTTTTACAAATTAAAAATTTCAAGAAAGCGTTTCGCAATTGCTTTTTTTATATTAAAAGGATCTAGGAATCAAAATAATGAAGTGAGTTCTATTTGCAAGCATCTGTTCATTGATTATTGATTACTAAGGTTGCCACTGATGCCGCCAAAGGCCCATCAATGGACCACTGGTAGCATCAGTTGTCACAAGTGCCACATTTTCCCAGCAGCAGTCCACTGATGATGTCCAATATTATATTATGAGTTAAAATTCGTAATTTGGTATAAATTGCTTGAGCTAAGAGCACAATTGGTAATGTGTATAGCATACTATCCTAATGATTGAAAACCTTGTTGCAAATGATTCAATTCATTATACAGCGCTCATAAAAACAAGAGCTGGCATATTAGATTGTGTTATCAACTACTGAAGGGTAAGTAATTTCATTTTTATGAAATTTAATTTGATCAGGAGAAGTTGTAAACCACTATAATTAGTATTTGCTAGCTAGATGGCAGATCGATCAAGTTTTGTCATTAATGGGCCATTGTCAGACCATCAATGGTCTAAAAGAAACTGATAAACAATACTTTTTGAAAATTGAAATTAAACTTTAATGCAATGCACATTTTATATACAAAAATATAATCATCTCTATGTAAAATTCTGGAATTTTAAATTTTTATTACGTTTTGCAGTGTTGGATGTAGTTGGCAAATGAATGGTCATTATTGACCATTGATCTCATTAATGGACCATTGGTTATCCGACAATGTTTGCTATTTTTGATCAAATTCAAAAAAGGCTATTTTAACCTGAATGTAGGATTAACCCTATACAAGGCCGCTCTTAAGAACAAGGCCTAACTACTGAAATAACAATATGCAGAAGTGAGGGTAATATTACAAATTACTAAATTTGAGTTTTTCATAATGTATTATAAATTATAGTCCAACATATAATGTTAATAATACAAACAAGTGAAAACAATTAATGAGAAATCAATCACTAAAATTTTTTATTTTTTCTCTCATCTCCATTATATAAACAAAGTTTATTTCTAATAAGTCTACAACCATTGCTTAAAAAATGTTGCAAGTAAATAAGACTTTGTTAGTGCATTGCAATCTGTAATGAATTTTTCAGGAAAAGCTGCTAATAAAATGGAAATAAGTCTTTTTCTGGTATCAGGCTTTTTAGAAATTTCGGGGAAAATATTCTTAAGCATTTTCAAAAATACAAATGGATAACTAAAACGTGAGATTGAATAGGCGAACAAGACCTCCTCGATTTTTTAATTCAAACAAAAACGAATCATCTTTAACTTCTTCACAATGACTACAACACTTGCATCTGTTGTTTACTTTTCTTTGAATATAATCTACAATTGCATACATGCACTCTACTTCGGTATTGGAAACATCCTCTTCACTTTCCAGGCCACGATATGCCAATTGGTACTCATTAGGTGAAATTGTCATTTCATATTCCATTTCTTCTTTGACATCATCAAATTCGGAATTTATGAATTCTTCCAAGTTCCCATGGCGTAAGAGATTTTGGAAGCGAATTTTTTCCTCAGCTTCAAGTAAATCTGAAACCTTTAGTAGGAATCTACTTCCACATGATTGTCTGTACACTCCAAAATGACTTTCTATTGGACCACTTTGATATTTTCCAAGAAGGTAATATTCATTTATTGATAAATGCCATTCAACTTCGAGGATCAAGGTAGTACATGTAAAAGCTAAAGCTTCCATGCATGTCTTGAAAATGTTTTAAAGTTAGAATTGTTCTAAACTTTTAGCCATTTTAAAAACTCTTTTAGAAACAAAAAACTAGCATTATTTTTAGTGAAAATTGCTTTGTGCTTATTTGATTTTACATTGATAATTTTCCACCCTTTAAGAATTTGGCTGACAAAATTGTACAATTTTCACCATTGTTAATATCAGGAAATATGATACCCTCAAGAGTTTCATTTCAGAATATTGCCAATGCTGGCTTTACATGTTGGGTTTCCTGATTTGTAGAAGCAATAAATTTTCTAGTGAGCCTCCATGCAAATTTTGTTAAGAAATCCACTTCTTTTATAAAAAGATCAGATATAAACTGAAAATTTGCTGTAAGAGTCTCAGAAAAATCACTTCTTAGATCAGGAAATGTTAGTTCTTGTTTATGATAGCAGTTTGCTCCAAATTAATTTGAAAAGATGAACTGTATCATTTTGATGAAAAACTTCTACTACTTCATTCTCAATTGTAATTGTAGCTTTGGAACATTCAATTAGATTTTCCTTATTTGGGTTAAACATTTTTTGATTTGTAACTAAGCAATCTGTTACAATGGCAACAACATTAATTTGTAGCGCATTAAGTCCGGTAAAAACCTTTGCAACCACTGAGATAAAATATGATATGTTTCCTTTAAAAAATCATACATTGATAGCACTGCATTACTGAGAAAACTAGCGAAATTCTCTAATTCTGATATCTGGGTTAATTTTTTGTTTTCGCAAATGTGTGCAAATTGGCGTGATTCAATTTCCGTTTGACCAATAAATAAGCGAGTTATGCATATATCATCAGAAAGTTCTTACTAAATTTGCCTATCAATCTTCAACTGCTCAGAATTGTTTAATAAATTTAACAAAGTAAGAAGAACCATTTACCTGAAGTAGATTACAATGTGGGATTTTCAGCTCATACAATTTTGAGAAATTTATGCTATCCTTTTGTTCAAACTTTTCCCTTTCTCCATAATTGAACTTACCTCGTTTGGTCTCTAGACAAGTTTTTGAGATACGTGTTGAAGGTAAGTAATAGGCTGGATAGTTTTCAAAGACAATTGGAATTGCGCCTTGTTGATTTTTTTATACTAACATGGCGCTCCTTTTGTACGATTACTCTGAAAAACATGAACAAAGTCACTTGATAAGAAATGCTTCTCACATCACATATCCAACATTATTTGACGTAACAAAATTCTTCCTTTTTATATTTGTAATCCATTGTTTTCTTATGTAATGATTGACGGAGAAACGGTAAACCAACATATTGTGAACTACTACTCCTTTTGTAATTTGAATTACAGTGCACAACTGCACTGTTTTTCAGTGTAAAACAGTGAATCAATTCCTTAGGTTATGGTTAGACTAGTGGTTGGTTCAAAAGTGACCTGTCACATTTTGGTTGAATGGCATGTCTAACCACATGAGATAAGCGCACGATTTCTTTGCGATCGTCACATCGCTAATTATTTCGGGTGGTTAGACATGCGATTCAACCAAAATGTGACAGATCAGTTTTGAACCAATCACTAGTCTAACCAGTAGAGTACCCAGGGGGGACATGGTGGAATGCCCCCGTCAGGTTTTCAAATTTAATTTTGAATGGATAAATCAAAAAATTTTTCGTAAAAAATTGAAAAATTTAAAATTTAGGATCGTGAAATATCTTCAAAGATTTTCGCGGGGCTTTGCCCCGCCTTGGGCAATAACAATGATGCCCCCGTCAGAAAATCCTGGATACGCCGTGGCCTTAGCAGGAAACCAAATGTGCTGCTGTTATCATTTAATTGCAATGTTTACCCTCACTTCTGCATATCATAATTTCAGTAATTGGGCCTTGTTGTTAAGAGCGGCCTTGCCCTATGTTATTTTTGATCCAAATTATAGACTATAATCGACCGATAAGAGACCATATTGATTTTAAGTTAATTTATAGTGAAAAGTAGCTGCAATGTATTTAACGTTTATCATTTATGTAAGCAGCTGTAGTTATTGTAAAACACACACACTAGTTAGAAATGCATGTATTCAGAAGCAGAATAAGTCGAATTGTGTCATTAACACTGCACAAAGTAACATACTTCGGTGGGCTAAGACGTTGGTAAATTGAAATTGGATGGTTGAACTTCTTGAATCTTTGCTGAATGGATCTGCATCAGGGGCTAATGGGCAATTGGAGACTGCTCAGAAGATTACCTAAATAATATAGTGGATTATCTAGTGTTAACAGTTATTACATCTAATCAGTGTGATATAGTTATGAAGCAGGTAAATGAAGATAGATCTTCAACTCACAAATACATTTTATGAATTCACTTACATGTATTAGCATAACTATTTAATTAATTATTATTTCATCAGATTAAAATATCTAATTTTTTGCAGTAATTAAAAGTATGAATAAAAGGCAGCAGCAGCAATCACTGATAAAGTTAATATCTGTGACAGCAACACGCACTAGACTTCAAATCAGGACGCTGAAGTATTCACTGGTACTTCTGTAATATTGTCTTCCAATATTGGCATGCATTCAGTGCCATCTGTGACTATTCCAACACACGTTCATTACTTATTGCTCAAAACACATGGATTCCTTCTGATTTTTACTATTTTCCAGAGGTTTTGGAATACAGAAAATAGAAAATTTCAACTAAGTTGAATAAAATGCTGCATGTGACTGGTTTACAGCAAAGTCCAAGAAGGAAGCAGAAGCTTGGGCGGCTGTGTCTGCTTCATTGAATTGCTACAATTGTGCCACATTGAAATATTCTCAAAGCATGCTGAAATGAAGTATCACAATGAGGCAATGCAAATAGCTGGCAATTTTGCAACAAGATATCTCACTTTACCCCAAGTGATAATGCACATAAACTTTATTCATCATGCAAGCAGCAAGTGGAAGAAAATTCCTGCAGAGTCCTTCCTGTTATAAAACAGTGCTTTTCTGTGGTCTCAAGAATTGTCTCTCAACGGCCACAGAGATTCTGGTAAGCTAATTACTGAAGTGTCTTATCATGATGATGGGGTTTTTCATAGTGGCATTACACTTCCAATTGGATGCTGGTGCTGCATGTTTCTTCTGCAAACACAAATGCCACTTACTTCAGTTGGAAAATACAAAACATTTACTTCTGTTGAAAAATTGTTGTTGAACAAATTATTGAATTCAGCCAAGCATTTCAGCATTTTGGTGGATGAAACTACAGACTTTGCAACTGTTGAGTAGGGCTCCCTTGCAGTTTGTTATGCAAAGGATGGTGCAGTGCATGAATAATTTATTGCATTTTGTGACTTGCAAGGAGATACATAAGCAGCTTCAATAGTGCAAACAGTGATGAACAAGATTACTAAACTTGAAATTGATGTGTCTTTAATCGGAAGGCAAGGCTAAGAAATAAAGAAATATGCTCCTGCTGCTTCATATGCCCACTATTCCAGCAACGTTCTTAATCTAAATACTCCGAGGGCATCAAATTTCCTAATTACATTGCCATTAACACAGTTTCCCATAATGTTTGTATTGATACACATTATAAATACCGAATTGCTTGCAAAAGAATAATTGCATGGAGTAAGCAGCTTACTGTAAGCTGTGCTGCAAAAATAGATTTTTCAATTATAGCGCCACTTCCTATTGTTACACAAAAAAACGGCAGACTATATTAATATTTTGGCTTTGAAAATAACCGCCGAATATTTGTGTTACCACTAAGAAATCTTCTATACTTGTAAGTTGTGTTACCAATGTCAGTGTAAAAGAACTAAAAGCTCCATTTTTTCAAATAGATTTCCAGTAGAATTAATTCACTTATGACACAGATTGAAAGAGTATGCGCGCATTCACTAGTATTGTTAATAATAGTATTATTCTTCACTTCAAAAAATAAAACTTATATAACTCAAAAGATCCGACTTTGTTATCAAAAATTTGATTCAATATGAAGTGAACATTGTCGAATTGAATTAAAAAATCTTTGAAATCATTGAACTCTTGTTTGCTTCAATAAGATTATTTTTAAAATAAACTTCATTGTTCTTTAATATGTCCCTGTTGAAATCCAGAAATTTCTTCTTTTTTTATTTTAGGATGTTTCCTTTAACAATAATTGTTGTTGTAATGGCAAGGGTAGCAGCAAAATAACGACCATCAATAAGTTTTGATAATATTTCCAGTGAAGTTTATGGTCTTTGCAGATTGAAGATGCATGGAGATGCAAAAAATCTCTAGATCTTCTTGGTCTTACTCTTTTAATACAAATATCATATTTATAAAACAACGCAGGAAGAAATAATATATGAAATAATCCAATGGAAAGAAAAATGAGCACTAAAATGTTAATGCAATTTTCATTTTATGAAACAAAGAAAACAAAAATGGCACTCACAAGTCAAATTAAATATTGAAAATTTATCAAAGCATTGTTTTCATTTTCCAACAAACATTTTAATAGTGACATGAGTAAAATAAAAGCAT
Organism: Hofstenia miamia; assembly: GCA_900660155.1. Classification (NCBI taxonomy): domain Eukaryota; kingdom Metazoa; phylum Xenacoelomorpha; order Acoela; family Hofsteniidae; genus Hofstenia; species Hofstenia miamia. Next base: position 1,757,843 of record CABFPE010000088.1, read on the forward strand.
ACAACAAAATGCGAAGGGCTCAGCAGTGTAATGAACCAACTCCAAAGGCTGCGGTTAGGCTACATTTAGACTAGGTGAATAGTTAAAAGCGATCTGTTACATTTGAAATCATTGCACGTCTAACCACCCAAAAAAACTAGAGATGTGATGATCACAAAGAATTTTGAGCATTCAATTCCTTCGTTGCCGTCACATTGCTAATTATCTTGGGTGGTCAGAAGTGAAATACTTTCAAATGTGACAGATTACTTTTACTTATCATTTATTCTAACCATTGCTAATCAATGGTATTTCAAAAGAAAAATACAAAAATTTTAGTGATAACTAAGAACTAGAATTTGTGTACAATTATTTCATTTGCTTTTTAATATGGTGTACCTAATAGATCTAATTGTATAGCGTTATATTTATCAAAAGAAAATCGAACAGAACTCACAATAATGAGTTCATTTGGACTGTTTGATAATAGCTATACATTTTGTATTTTCATTAAATTTTGTACCCATATTCAACACGAATTATGATGATCCTTAAAAAATGTGTAAAATTTAAAAGCAGAGAGATTTGCAACCCAAGCAAGCCACATTTAACTCTGCTTTTGCAGTTATTTTGGGTTACTTGCAAAAATTAGCTTTAAAATGGCTGTTTAACTGTATAAATTTAGCCAAACCTGGTGTCAATCAAAATTATGCACTGGTTTATAGGACTTATTTCAGGTGTTGCTTGCATGGCTCTAATTTTGTTGCTTAGGTGCCGTATTAAATCCAAAGCATTTCTTGTGATAGATATATTTGGAATTTTAACAAGTCATTGATTCAAAGTATCAGAGGTTCTTTCGCACTTATATACAATTTCCCATTATAATTACTGCGAATTTGGCATTGCGAACCAGGTAACACATCAGTTTGTATTGTATTTTAAAATATTTTTATATATTGGATTATGAAATTGCAGAAATAACGCTTTCTGAGTTTATTATGTATTTATTGAAATTGTTGTTTAGTACATAAATCATCATTAATATGCAATGTATAAATTTTATTAATTGATGAAATTTAATTTAACAGCAATTTTCCCATGGTAATGCGTGGCTTAAATTTGTCAGAATTTATGCAAATAAATGACATATAGAAAATCTTTGATAATATATTTTTACAGACACAAAACATCTTGGGCCCAATTGCTCTTAATTTTTCCATTTCTTATTAACATTTAGGGGTTGATCCTCTAAATTTGGCATAATCCTTTAGTCTATATCTAAAGCCATGTCAATCCCAATAATAAGTTCTAACATCTAAAATTGGATATTAGACATGCTCTCAATTTCTGAAAAGAAAACGCAGTGTTATTTCAAAATTGTATTAACAAATCAGCATGCTTAGCCTATGAGAATTTAGATATTATATGTTTGGGCTGCATGGAATCAAATTATTGATTTTATTTGAAATGAATTCTGCAAAAAAGTGGTTCTTTGAGATTTTTCTAAGCCTAGCAATCAGTTGTAAGCTAGATGAATACACTTGCAGTGACCGTAGCTGCATACCTTTTGATAAAGTCAATGACGGTGTAATTGATTGCCCTCGCGATTATGAAGATGAAAATGGTAGATATGCTTGTGTTCATGGAAGCCGAAGATGTGAAAATTTTTCCAACATCTGCATTTTATCATTTGAAATATGTGACGGAAGAATCGACTGTCCGTATGGAATGGATGAACAATTCTGTGATGACTGTCCGAGCTTCAACTGCATCAATAACAGCTGTGTAAATTCTACGTCCTCATGTGAAACAATAAATGATTGTATTGTTCAATGTGGTTGTCCAATGACCTACGATATAGGAAGCCAAGATGAGTTCACTGAAGAAAACGGATTATACAAGCTAAAATGTATAAACATGGAAATAAGAGAAACCAAATGTGTGCAACCTCTGTTAACTTGCGAGTAAGTTAAAATGTTTTCATTCATTAATAATCATAAAAACACTCTGTTAATTTTTTAAATGAACAACAGTGCTATTCATGTTTATATATTTAAAGAGTTTATGCTTTCAAATTTAGATATTCGAAAAAATGTTTTCGAAAGGAAGATCGTTGCGATTTTATTAACGATTGTGAGACAGTTAATATATTTGATGAAACTGATGAAAATTTATGTTGCGACTCTGTGCAGATGGACTTCAATTGTTTTAAGGGTCATTCAGGCGACTGTACAGTACCTACCATCAAAATCTGTGATGATCATATAGATTGTGCAAATGGTTATGATGAAAACTCTCGAATTGGTTGCGCAAGATTTCCACCAAATTGTGATATAGTGCTGGGTTTAAGTCATGAATTCCAAGCTTACTATGAGGTATCCTTAATACTTAGTCTTGAAATTTTGCCAAAAACATCTTTTGACTCTCATTTATGCACAAGAGAAATTTAGCTTCGCACAAAAGAGATTCAACTAAACTGTTCTCTATTTACAACAACTAATTGCTATTATATACAAAGTCATTATCAACATATTTAAAAAAGACAAATTTACATGCCTAAAACTGAAAACACTAGACTGACCGATACTAACAACCAGCACCGATGTGACATTATTTAACAATAAAATTTTGAGAAGACATTTTCACCATTTATTTGTCAATTCTGGCTTTGCTGAAATAGCTTGAAATTTCAGTAAAATTTCAGTTTGCAGGCGAATAGATTTTACCTCTTTAAAAAAGGAATAATTGAAACACATTTAATGTAGGCATTCATATATGAAATTCCAGGAAATATCGCTGTAAAATTTCATTTGTAAACTACTGAAAGTTTTTTTTTGAAAAGTGCAGTAATTATAATATAAATTGCTAAATTATTAATTTTCCAATATACTAAGAGAACTGCAAAGTTTAAAAAACAGATAAAATCTTAAAAACATCATTTGCAATTATTTAAGTTTTTACAAAACATGGAGATTAAGCCCTTCCTCTCCCCCTCAGGTTTGACGCCACAGCAAAAAATAGATCTAAAATATATTCCGTTTCTTTCCTTCGTTCTCTTTCGCTTTCAATTCTGTGGAGTGCTTACATTAATCTATTGAATTCGTAAAGTTAGTTCATCATGATGAAAAAATGTAAATGAAACAATGCGTTATTGAAATTGTCAAATGAAATCAACAGAGGAGTAAATGTAAACGCATTCATGCTTGACGAGCTCCTCATGTTGAAACAGTGTAAACGGATATTAGGGAGAGTCAGTGATCTGGTCAATTAGAAAACCGGACCAAATTGTAAAACGCATTTAGGACTTTGAAATAAATATCCATGTGTTTAAATGTATAGTAATTCATTCGTTACATGTAGTTTTTTTAGAATCCTAAGACTAGACTATTCTATCATTCATATATCTCCGGTAAAAGGCATCTTAAATTGCATTGCAATTTTCCAAAATGGAGAGAGCAATATGAAGCTGAAAGATATTTACACCAATCCATGACAAAGAAATCCTTTTTGGCTATGAACTTAACAAATTTTATCATCTGTGTATTTGGCCTCTTCATTGGAATACCCTTAAATTTGGTATTGGCTGTATTCCTTGCTGATGAATTAATCAGAAAAAAAAATTTTAATTTTCTATTTATTTTCGTTTCAACGCTTATAGACATAGTTAATTTAATAATCAGATTGAGTATAATGATCATTGAACTAACTTTCCCAAAATTAATTTTCGGAGAATTAACTTATGTGTTCCATACAGAATACTTCAATCTTCCACCCTACTTCATCGTTTGTAAAATCATAAATTTCATCAGGGCTTTCAACCAATATTTATCTCCTATGCTGCTTGTAGTGATTGCATTTGAACGGTTGATCCTCACGCAATTTCCAATGAAATCAAAGTTTATATTAACCAGGAGGAATCGCTTAGTTGTAATGTTGTTACTTTCTTTATCTACTGTAGTCATAATCTTTTGGTATGCAGTTCAAGCACGATGGGACTTCATGGACTTCAATGCACGATGGGTAATTTTTGATACCTCAATTCACTGTTCTTTTGGTATTTTACCAATATACATGTATGTATCTTCAGCTCCTACATATCGCATCCCGATATTATTAATTGGAATAAATAAATTTGCAAACGGCATCTTTGAAATGATCTTCTCAATTATTCTACCTGTGTTAATTCAAATTATAATATACGCCAGGATCTACATTTTCAAGTCAACAAGCGTGCATCTCAGTAATGCCAAGAAACGATTTACTCGCATCTGCTTATCTGGCAGTTTACTTTATTTGGCTTTGAGCATTCCCATGATTTTTTCAAAAGCTACAGTTATCCTTCACAGTTTCCTAGTTTCATGGATATATGAGAAAGAAAATGAAATTTGTTCGACTTGCATATATGTTGATAAGCACAAATCACATTTTTGGAGTTCAGTTGGGCATTCACGGCATCTCGAAAGCAAGTAAGTTTTTCTACTGTATATAATACTCAAATTTTTGACTGAATAATGATTTGTGTGCAATCTTATAGAGCCCGCTTCTTAGGATGTCTATTATTTGCACTAAGTGAGCTTTATATTTTAGGCATAGTAAGTTATAAAGCTATAACACTGTTTATTAGGCTCCCATTTTTGTAAAGATTAGAATATTTGTTTTCTAAACTGTTATGAAGGAACCTTAAAAGCCCTAGCAATTATTGCTTGTTCTAAGTTTAACAATCATTCAATATAAAATCGAAAGCTCTTTTCAACAGTTATCAATTCATCCAGGAAAATGGTATTTTTAAGAAGTAATTTACGTGGCCCGTGTGTCACCCAGTGAGAGAGAGTGGCCTCCCAGTAATTAATGGGAATGATCCAGTTAAGCAATTAATCTTAAACTATGAATTTATGCACTATAACATATTCCTTATCACTTAACAGTAAGTTAAATTTCCATCATTTACGTCATAATCTTTCTAATATTTGTGAAAATCTATTATCTTCGCATAATATTTTGATTGTCAAGCAAATGTGTAGTAAATTCTTAGCTATGCAACTTTACCCTATTGCCAGTAGCACAGCTAAGAGGAGCTTGAGTCCTCCCCTCCCTTCCCCCCGAAATATTTTTTCACAGAAGAAACAAGATACGTTTTAACAGAAAGTTATTGCTTATATGCGAGAAAGGGAAACGAATCTTTAATCGTGATATTAACTTTATGATTATTTTCTTAGATATATTTATTATATTGCAAAACCAATATTTTATTATTTTCATTCTGGGATCGATAAGGACACTGCCTAGTTTTAGCGCGAATCTGGAATGCAAGAGTATAGAATAAATACTCACCGAGAAATAGGGCCGCAAAAATGGTCTAATAATTAAAATTGGACGATAATTTTTGGGGCTATAAAGAGTGGCATAAGCACAGATGGGAATTTGTGGAATTACCAGGTCAGAGTTTCAACAGGGATTTTAATTAGTTAATTCAAAAACAATTCTGTAAAAATTAGAAAAAATTTCAAATTAATATCGTGAGATGCATTTTTGTGCTTTATTTTTATAATTTTTTGTCACTAAACTTGATCACAACTCAAATGTCCCCATCACAAAATCAGGCGTAGTTATGAAATGACTTCAAATTGTGAACCTACAGCTTCCACCCCAATCAGTAACCATCTAAGCCCGCTCCCAAATAAATTCCTGGCTGCGTTATTGGCTATTGCATTGTCGGTACCCAACATGCGGATAATTTTTTCTTTACCGAAGAATCAATATTATTAACCTCTATGCCATTTTAAATTTTTCACATTTACATTGAAATTATCTATTCCAAATGTGTTCTCAAAATCTTGATCCTGGAGCTTCTAAAGCAGATACAGACATAGATTGTTTTGCGGCATGCGGTGTGTGGGGTTTTTCACACATGAACTGCCCGACACAACAGCAAATACTGTTGTGGCACACAACACATCTTAGTCCATGGACGCCTTAATAACAATTCGTTGATGCTTAGTCATACATGTTAGTGATGTGCTCGTAGAGCTTTTTTAATGCCGCAATTTTAAGATTTTCAATAAAATTTTGAACGAAATTCACAGGAATAATATGCCAATTTTTCAATATTATATTTATAATTTATGTTTTTGTATAATAATCATATTAAAAATACACTTATTGTGGAATAATTATGCGCACTGACCCATACCCGCTCATCATTAATACATGTATTTGCAAGAGCCTCAAGGATACCAAATGCTTAGCCAATCTTACACCAATTCTTTTTATTTACAAAAATATAGTTTTTCAATTAGTTTCGTGTGGGTCGTGGCCAGAAAAGGCCCGAAACGGAACCAGTACATTAAATTGCTATATATCGCCAATAGTAATACAAATAATTTTCACATCAATTATAAATACAACTAATATATTTCATTCTAAAAGTCCATAATATAATTTTTGTAACCGAATTCCAAAAATCGTGTTCGGGGCAAGTCTAAAGATCTCAACGCGATCACAACTATGACTTGTTGAACACCTTACAACAAAAATACTTGTAACCACCTTAGCAGTTTTCTGGTTAAGTTTTATTTTAAGCGTGGAATATATTTCCATGTGTGATTAAAAATACATCCAAGAAAGGTAGTGGATAAATTTGTTCTATTTCCATATTTGTCTTATTTTAAATAAAGTGAGTTGTTTTTCTGATTTATGGTGTAATCGAAGCTTTCGCTAAGATATAATGCAATTTATTAATGCACCCATCCTCTGTAAAAAGAATACGATGTACAAACAAATTATCAAGGACAATTAAATAAAAATGATTAATAAAGTTTAAAATACAATATCATTCTTGTCCACCGAAGCAAAATGTTGACTTTCTTTATCACAAAAATTATTAATAACGCTATGCAGAACGTGAGAGACCCAAATGTTTGTTAATTCTGTATTTGTGAAAAAATATTAAGGTTTTTGATATTATGCAATAGCTTTGATGAAAAATGATGAGAAGTTTAAAAAGCTTATTAGTTAATCTGGCAGTCGATAATTCCCATATATGATTAATTAATTATTCTTTTATTAAATAAACTAAATTGCCATTTCAAAAAGATGAAAGCTTTCATAGTTCATACAAACATTTCTAATAGACTCTAAAACTCCGCCACTTGAAATTGAAAGGCATGCAACTATTGATTTCTTCCTAGTTACATAAAAAATTATATAAAATTGGCTAAAACATGGTAAATAAAATTACTAACAGCTGCATTTTAGTACAGATTACTATTATTATCATCTTAACGATTTTGGAAGATATGTAGTTCGTGTGTCAGAATCTGCCTTCATTGCAATCGGCATTGTCAATCCGTTTATTTACTTCTTCCTTTTTAAAATAAAGAAAAAACTAAAACAATTTATGTGTGGCTGTAAGTTTTCTATATAAAGATTACATTCCTGAAACGCTGGACAAGCACTCCTTTAATTGATTATGGATGGCTTCTACTGAATGCTTGCAAATATTATAATGCAGAAATAATTTTGAGTTATTTCTTAAATTTTAATGCAGTATACTTTTGTGAATACATTATGTGTTTCGTTTTGAGAAAACGATTATCTGATGTAATATTTATGTGTAAAAATATCTTTGTTGTGTTAATATTAATAGTAATATAATCTTCAATAGCTTTATTCAGTTTGAAGCACCTACAAATCCATACATACATATTGTAGCATAATCCTTCAAATGATGCTGCTTGCCGCTAAGAAGAAATTAAGATCGGAAAAAGAAAATAACTAAGTAATCAGATAATTAGAATGATTTGCAAATTAAGATTTTTGTAAATAATAATGATTAGATTTCGTGTAAGAGCAAATGCCTATCGCCAAAATGCTTAAACAAAAATCAGGGGACGATATGCTCTTCATTAATTTCAGCCAAAACATGTAGACAAAATCTACATGAATTCAAATTCTTAGGCGGCATGTACTTTTTTTAAATTTAGTATAAATAGTTACAAAGCAAAACAGAAATTGTTGAAATATATTCTTCTAAACTAAGATCACCTAGTTATTAACGGTTTGATTATTTAGTTAAAATGTCTAGCTAAGCAATTCGTGCTCAATATTGGTTTGGAATCTATGACGAGAATGATTCTAGGTTCTACACCCTCAAACATGAGGTATTTAGTTTAAGCATACGGATAGGGAATTTTCCAATTGACCGCTCTATTAATATATCAATTATGTATTTTATATGCAGGATAGAAATCTGCTCAGATAGCCATTTATTATACCCTGTTTACACGTGACATAAGACAGATCTGTCTCCAATTATCTCAAGACATATGTAGCGTGTAAACACCCAAAACATAAGACATACGAATTCTCAAGTAGAGTAATTATAAAACAGATGTAGATCAAATAATTTTGATTACATTGTATGTCTTCTGTCACGCTGTCACCGTGTAAACACTAAATCATAAGACATACATGTTTTTGACTGCAGTTATTTAATTATTATGGAAGCAAAATAACAGTAATTTCGACGTATTGAATTAATAAAAAATTATTAATCATTTAGTTTTTAGTATGTTATCCGATTTTCACAATTGAAAATAATACTTTTTCAATGACATATGCATATTTAAATTTAACCCTTCTACTTCGTTACTTTTAAAATATGGGTATCGTCGTTTGGGGTGACTTTGTTACCCCAAATTATAAATTCCATAATACTTAATATAAAATAAATTTAATGAATTGTGTTCAATCTATATAAATTCTTTCGCTGATAGAATGCAGTTTACAACAAAATTTGAAAGCTTGTAATACTTTTCTGTGATATTTTGTAAATATTTGCATGAGAAGAAAGCATCTTCTCCGTTCTTTTTCAAGTGAAGACCTTGTCTTCTTTAATATCAAGGAGTCACTCATCCATTGACCCAAGTGAAGGAAATAGTCACATGAGTTTGTCTTTAGTGTTTACACGGTGACAGCGTGACAGAAGACATACAATAAAATCAAAATTATTTGATCTACATCTGTTATTTAATTACCCTACTTGAGAATTCGTATGTCTTATGTTTTGGGTGTTTACACGCTACATATGTCTTGAGATAATTGGAGTCAGATCTGTCTTATGTCACGTGTAAACAGGGTATTATTCTCTAATATTTTACAAGCAACTAGTATCATTTCTCACTTACATGGTTATTGTTAAACACAAATGAGTTAAGTCGAATTGTGTCATGAATATTTATAGCGCCAATAGTTAGGGAAGACTTAGTAATTGTCTTTGAGCTGAGTGATCGGTGAATTATCTCGGAAGTGGTTGGAGAGATTTCGTGGTGATAGAGATCAGCTTCGGGCAGATGCCCAGTATGGAGAACTGTTTCGGTGATCGAACGACGTGGAGTTATCTAAATAGTAATAGTGAGATTTGGAGTTTACTAAAGTACTCTTTATACCGAACTACATGTCATTGACAACCGCACTAATTAGTTGTTAGCTGTTTTTCCGCTGAATGAGTGAGGTATCAAATTTTAAGATTTGGCAAATGNAATACTTTTCTGTGATATTTTGTAAATATTTGCATGAGAAGAAAGCATCTTCTCCGTTCTTTCTCAAGTGGAAACCTTTTCTTCTTTAATATCATAGAGTCACTCATCCATTGACGCATATAATCACATATGTATTTGATAAAGGAATTAATACAATTATTACTACCAAACTTGAATGAGCAGAGCTTCTAACGTATCAAGCCAAGCCATGCCGAGCTTGAACACTGCATTGAATATACAACGAGCCCAAAACGAGCCTTTATTAAGCCAAACAAATTTATAGTTCTGCTTCTTAATTTGTTTATGCAGATTTTCCTTACTGTTTCATTCAAAGCACCATTTTTAAAATCTTATTTTAAAATGCATGTTAAGTAATAGCAAGAGCCATGTAAAAATTTTTAAAGCAAAATTTATCATGGTAAAGACAAACTCATGTGACTATTTCCTTCACTTGGGTCAATGGATGAGTGACTCCTTGATATTAAAGAAGACAAGTTCTTCACTTGAAAAAGAACGGAAAAGATGCTTTCTTCTCATGCAAATATTTACAAAATATCACAGAAAAGTATTACAAGCTTTCAAATTTTGTTGTAAACTGCATTCTATAAGCGAAAGAATTTATATAGATTGAACACAATTCATTAAATTTATTTTATATTAAGTATTATGGAATTTATAATTTGGGGTAACAAAGTCACCCCAAACGACGATACTCATATTTTAAAAGTAACGAAGTAGAAGGGTTAAATTTAAATATGCATATGTCATTGAAAAAGTATTATTTTCAATTGTGAAAATCGGATAACATACTAAAAACTAAATGATTAATAATTTTTTATTAATTCAATACGTCGAAATTACTGTTATTTTGCTTCCACAATAATAAAATAACTGCAGTAAAAAACATGTATGTCTTATGATTTAGTGTTTACACGGTGACAGCGTGACAGAAGACATACAATAAAATCAAAATTATTTGATCTACATCTGTTATATAATTACCCTACTTGAGAATTCGTATGTCTTATGTTTTGGGTGTTTACACGCTACATATGTCTTGAGATAATTGGAGTCAGATCTGTCTTATGTCACGTGTAAACAGGGTATTATTCTCTAATATTTTACAAGCAACTAGTATCATTTCTCACTTACATGGTTATTGTTAAACACAAATGAGTTAAGTCGAATTGTGTCATGAATATTTATAGCGCCAATAGTTAGGGAAGACTTAGTAATTGTCTTTGAGCTGAGTGATCGGTGAATTATCTCGGAAGTGGTTGGAGAGATTTCGTGGTGATAGAGATCAGCTTCGGGCAGATGCCCAGTATGGAGAACTGTTTCGGTGATCGAACGACGTGGAGTTATCTAAATAGTAATAGTGAGATTTGGAGTTTACTAAAGTACTCTTTATACCGAACTACGTGTCATTGACAACCGCACTAATTAGTTGTTAGCTGTTTTTCCGCTGAATGAGTGAGGTATCAAATTTTAAGATTTGGCAAATGCTAAAAGGCCTGGAAGAGGATGCTACAATATTTCAAATAAGTATATACAAAAGGTTTACAAATCTACAAACTAAGCTAAAAATAATCATTAAAAACAAACACACACACACACACACTTATTTACAAATATAATAATAAATATTCAAAGATTTTAAATGTTTGGCCAAGTGTTTAGTCGTTTTGATGAGCCTAATTGATATTGGTTTGCTAACAAATGCTTTTTTAGTAATCGTTGAAGTGTTTTTATGTTATTAGTACCTCTTCTATGCTCTGGTAATTTATAATAATAGTGATAAAAATAGTAATAATAATAAGAAGAAGAAGAAGAAGAAGTAGAAAAAGAATAATAATTATAATATTAATGATAATAATAGTAATAATTATTATAAATTTTATTATTACTACTATTAATATTACTAATATTATAAATTTTAAACATTAGAGGGTGCTAGTTTAATTATAAAGACTGATTAGAGAGATTAGATATAAAAGTTTTCTCTACATGTGGACTACAGTCACTAAAATTTACTGTCTCCATGTCATACTAAGTATCATTTTATGGCATGCACAACTTTAAAAATGCATTGGGGAAATTGTGAACGAACTTAATAATTAATTTCAAATTCTACATTATAAATGACATAGTGATGCATAAAATATATAACATATAGGGAATAATATGTTGCTTAACATAAAATTATATAAACGTCTTGAACAATAGTCTCGTAGAAAGTAACATACGAAAAATAAAATGACGTGTATGAGATTCGTAGAGAAGTGTTATACATTTTGATTTTAATCTTTCTTGATCAATTTCCACTGGAAATTTAAATTCACCTCATATTATTAAGTCCTAATTTTCAAATCTCTCTTTGATATCGACTTACAATAATTAATTATAGAATATCAAAAATTCTATGATGAAACGTTTGTATTATTTGATTGTACTTAGCTTTATGCATTGTACTCTGTAACCAATATGTGCAAGTTAGCTTAATGTACTAAGATATCATTATAATATTATATTTAATGTCAATTAATGAAAATTTGTAGGAAAAATTCGTTAGCAAAAGTGTATAATATTAACACTGTTACTGATATATCAATATTTATATTCGTAGTATATAGTTTTGAAATTTATAATCAACTATTTATATTCTAATTTTGATGATTGTGGCACAATGTGGATGTGCATTGCAGTATGCTAGCCAATATGCAGAATACGATAATTATTATAAATAATAGTTAATTCCTTCTTTATACATTTAATATTTATTCAAATTTTTAAAAATTGTGTCAAAGATTTCATTAATTAGAAAAGAGGAAGCAATTATAACTTAAATTATAAATTACTAATTAATGATTTACGCAAACAATCATGATTATATTAATTAAAAATTATTAAGATTTATTAAAATTTAGCTCTATTGAAAACTTACTTTACTATGTATAACGAAAATTAAATATTTGAAATGAACCTCTTTTTTATGAGTGTATATGTTGACTGCTGAAATGTTTCGTTTGTAGACAATGTTGAGAAAACCCTATGAAAAGCGCATTAACCAAGTTACAAGTGTTTATATTTTGCCATTTTTAATGAGTCTTTTTTAACAATTTTGAAATTCAAAATATTTTATCATATATATATATTTTTTAGAATTTAATGAAAACTATAATTGAATCTTAAATTCACATGCTTTTCAGTGAAATGCAATTGAATGTAATGTAAATATAACGTCAACTATGATTCTGAGCTTATTGCGCTTGCGTTATAATATATATATATATATATATATATATATATA
>CABFPE010000088.1:1836799-1850400 GCA_900660155.1 Hofstenia miamia
TTGAATAAATCAAACTAGACAACATTTTAGGCTTATATATTTTCATACAAGACTAAGTTATCTAACTTGTAGGTTTAATATTGAATTACTAATGGACTTGAGCAGGGTAGGCCTCATCTTTATTACTGCGTGTTTTGGTTAGTAGAGTTATAGCTAATTCTTTGTTATAAAATAGATTTGCTAATTAATTTCATTTAATTGTGATTGATTTGTACATTTACTTTAGTTTTATATTTCCTAATTTTTCTAAGCAAAACTGCTGCTATAAGAAATTGCTTCATAATTTAGCAAAAGCTTGAATTACAATAAAAAATGTCAGCTTCATTTAAATTGTTGAACTATGATAAAACCAACTTTCCCTGCTTATCTTAATTATCTATATTTTTCAATTATAGATTTTCAACTTTTACGATATGCAATCATTTTCACTTCTCAACTTAACAGGAACTGTTTAACAAGAAAAGATGTTAGAAATCAGCAGTTTATAGATCGAATGCACTTAAATGGAATGGTAGCTATGCTCTGCTATTAAGCAAACTTGGTGTACGAAAGATGGTGAAGTAGATGGTGGTTGTTAATTTTTTTTTATTCTTTTCTATAAATACAAAGTGCATGTTTTCCCTTACATGCTTTAGAAAATTTGAATAATATTGTTCCAATTATGTCCTTATAAATATGTAACATTAGTACAAAAAAGAATATTGATGAGTAATTGAGAACAACTATGCTATTTTATGCATATTGTGTGACACAACATTGAAAATAATTTCCCAGCATCTCTTCAATCACTTATGACAATATCCAGGTGGGATTACGTAAAAACCTGCAGATCAGACCACTTGACATTATCTCAGTTATGGATTAATTGCAGAGCATAATATGAATACTGAAATTTTCGCGGATGATGCTGTTATGTTACTCATCACTATTTACCATTGGTATGGAAGTTCATTGCAAATTTTGGAATTGTTCTGAAAATAAAATGGAATTTGGAACTGGGATGAGATGGTCAACAGAGGAAATTGATCGCTTTTCACTGTTTGCGCCATTTATTCAAATTGTACGAGCATAATTCCTAGTATTCTTATTGTTGACAGAATTTTCGGCCGGTCAGATATTTACACGTTTGTCTTCAGACAGCTGTGATGAAAACGGAGTGGATATGATTCCTAAAAAACATTCTTGAACTGCTACAATGAAACTGCTGGTGAGAGTAAATAATTTAATTTAGTGAGCAAAGCTCTGAGGATGACGGTTTCTGAAAATTTCATAAATCCTGTGTGTATTTGGAAAAATGCATGCTCCGTCATTCTTGAGCTTCTTTCTATAGTTAACACTCCAGTGTAAATGGCAATTGTTGAAAAAAATTTTCATCTTTACAAGTTCTAAGACATATTTGCAAATTCAAGCTCACCAGGAAATCTCAAGCGATAATAGAGGATTGGACTTATTTTAGCTTAATTGTATTGCAACGTGTGATCTTTTATTTTTACTTATTTTGATATTGTTCCAGTAATAAGTATTCTATTCCATAAAAAACAACACTTTTCGCATTCAATACAGAAAATATCCTGTGAAATGGGTAAAATCGTTAAAATTTTGTTGTGATATACATGGAAATTTCTAATTTTAATTTCTTATACCTGTTGAAAACCCCACAAAGCCTCGCCAAGTACTCAAAATTTTCAAAATATTGAAGGAAATATACCGTGAATATGCATCTCACCACCTTAGTTCTTAAATTTCTTCAAATATTTTTTGATTATTAATCAAAATCAATTTTCGATATCTGACTGGGGAAGGATATTACAACATGCACTTTGGGTACACAATTATATACTACTATTTATTTATTAATTCTTATTTTTTATAATAATGCGATTGGCACTTATAAAAAAATTGAAAAAATAAAAGTATACAATAAACTGTTTTAGAAAACTTTATGAATATCTTGGTTTCGAAAGTTTGATGTCCTTAAAGAATTAGGTTGTTCCGTTTTCACTTTTCATTAATTCTGTTACATATTATTGGCTTTATTCTATGATTTTCTAAATAATTTGATCTTCGTTTCTTGAATGAAATGTTTTATAGATTTATTTAAACTTATTGACTTTGATTCTGATTATGTTTGGATAAAGCACTTTCCGTAAATTAATTAGTAAACGATTTTTCTCCTATTTTCTTTTTAAATTTGATTATGTGAAAAGTCTTAGTTCGTTGGTAGACATTTTTATTTAATTCTAGTGAAGGTCTTTTTCAAAATAATGAGAGCAATATTATTATTCTACTGATTCTATATTATACTTTTCTAACATTTCCTTGATCTTTTTCTTACAGATTGCATTAGTTTCCCAACTGTGAACTTCTCAAGTTTTTGAAATATTTCCTTAGTTTTATGATGTAAATATAAAAAGTCTGATAGCATAAGGGTTCTTACTAATATAATATTCCCTTTCAATGATGTGATATATTTAAACTTAGTAAATAATTTAATGCCGTTGTCCATTTTCTTTTTAGTTGCATTGATCTGATCTGTAAATTTTATTCTATTGTAAATTTCACCAGCAAGATATTTATTTATATTAATTGCAAAAATAATTATTTCTTCAACACATTGATTCTAAAAGTTCTGTTTTTCCATTTCTATGCTTTATAATCTTAAATGAAGTTCTTATCGCATATTCAAAATATTTACTTTAACTAAATGTTCTCTCAAAATCTTTATACTGAATGTATATAGTAGAGCAACATATGAAAATTAAATGGATTTACCAGCAATGAAGGTAGGAATATCATTTACATAAAGATTGAATGATAGGAGACCTAGAACGGATCACTGCGATACTCCAGTACTTTTTATTTTTTTTTCATTATTTGTACTCAATGCAAATAATAGCTTTCACCTTCAAGGAGGCTGATTAATTTGCTTTTGGAAAATTCACACATTAAAATATTCAATCAATTTTTGGTGTTTCTCATTTTGAGCAATTATTTGGCACATTGTAAATATCCAACATTTTCTTACTCCAAAAAAATAAGGAAAAGAATCAATACCGTACAAAATAATTAAAAGCATAGAGTTGATAAATTATGTAGATTTCTTAAAGTTTATAGAAAAAAACTAACTGAAATAATTTGTTTAAGCTTAAAGTTCGGGATGCTTCCCGAAATTGCAAATCATTATTGAAATAGTCCCTGGATATTTCAACTTCAATGGACCTACAATTCTTTGCAACGTTTGGAAATTTACAATTTATTTCAATTAATTGATTTGTGCCAAACAAAAATATTTGCATATTTCATTTAAATATCTTGCGGCATTGCTCTTGTGCCGCAAATCTTACCTAAATCACGATGAGGCAAATTGCAGTACAAAAACTAAAAGGAAGTAATAAATGAATTTGCAATAGAACCTGACAATATAGGTTTAGCATGAACCCGAACCCCACCCGGGCATAGTAGTAGCTAGCCTATCAAAAAATTTACTAACTGAACCCGACCCGAAACAGACCTTGATTCACAATATTTAACGTCTTGGATCTCTCTCTCTAATCAAATGATGATTAAGTTCAGTAATTCTCTGATACTGTAATCCTAGTCATTTCATTGATGTTACTTAACGTCTTGGATCCTTCTCAAATCGAATGTTGGCTAACATCAATAATTTTTTGATGAATCAATCTATCCTTTGCTGGCATTTCCCGCTTTCAGTAGTTCTGAACCAGTACTCTAACTTAACCCGATCCTACCCGAAAATTTGATACTCAGTGCATTGTTAATAATAATATGTTTGATTTCAGGATGTAAATGATCGCTACGATAGTAATGTGATACCCTATAGTTTAGCATTAAAACACTCACTCGCTTGCTAACATTTTTATATGCATATATTATAGTTTTCAAAGATTTCTCACAGATATTAAGTAACCTGTGAATTGATTCTTAGATATAGTTGGCTGCAAAAAAATGAGACTGAACACCTATTTTTTAACGCTTTGTGGAAACGTATTGAGAAGTTTTAGAGGAAAACTATAAAAATAAAAGACAACGAGAATTTTGTGAACAATAAAATGGTCAAACAAAAAAGTTAATTAATTAAAACAAACTAAATGAAATCTCCCGAATAACAAAGTAAAAGTATTTCTGTTTACATTATCATTACATTTACGGCATTACAAATGTATATAAAATATGCAAATTGAACAAATGTGAACAGTTAGCCATTCTTAAGGTTAATCCTTGCATTGTCAGCTAATTATTATTCGAACTAACGCCATCTATTGAATCAGATTTATTATTCATTACTACAATCAATCCTAAAACTAAATTAGTATTTGATAATATGTAATTGAAATTGAAATCATGTATGTGACATTTAGTTGGAACCAAAGACAGCTGTTATTTAGTTGTCTCTGGTTAGAACAATTACATAAATCCACATTTTGTATAACATAATGTCAGACGTATATTATCAACCATTATATGTTTGAAATATAAAATATCCTAAGCGTGTTTTTGAACATCCTCTATTAAATTACAGTAATTTTTCTCTTCAATAAATATTCTGTTGCAGTCAAAAGAGTCTCTGTTGCCTTCAATTAAGTCAATTTGATTTCAATTAAGTCCCTGTTGCATTCAAAAAAGTTGTTGAGTTCAATAAAGTCTTTGCATATAAACTAGTTAAAAATAACCTCTACTTTAATAAAATTTAAAAAACTGCAAAAAACTTTCATTGAAAATTTATTACACAAAATAAAAAAGTCTCTTTTGCCGTTTTCAAAAATCAATTACATTATGAATTTATATCAAAATTTTTTTGATGTAACGACCTTTAATTATTGATTTCCTTGCTGTTTGCTGATTTATTCAAGTATCCAAAGCAATTCTCAATGGGGCTAAGCAAAGGACAGAGGGAGGCACGTAGAAAAGAATAAAACCATCTCACGAGATCAGTCTAGCATAATATATCTTCGCATTGTCTAAGATACAAACAGGATACATAATATTTTTTCATGAAAATTTATTTATAATTTCATTCAAACATATTCGAAAATTTTCACCTTTCACAGACGTGCAATGTCCTGTAATATAACATGCCTGTACTTCTATTTGTCCTGCAAGTTATCGACTTCTTTTTGGACGAGTGCTTACTTGAAGCCTTACTTCATCAACCAAAATAAAACATTCAGGGGGGTTAATGCTCGAGGATTTTATATTCTTGAGAATATGTGTATATTGCAACTTCTTATTTACTATTAACTATTCCAATCAAATCAAAAAATTTTTCTGCATTTTTACAGATGGTTTCGAGGATCAAATTTAGGGTTTTTAAAAAGTTATTTGCAAAGACTTCATTGAATGCAGCAGAGAATTTTTGAATGCATCAGAAACTTTCTTCAATGCAGCAGAGACTTCCTTGAAACCAAATCGACTTAATTAGATGCAATAGAGACTTTATTGGAAGAAAAACTACTGTATTGCATTTAAAATTTCATCTATTTGTTACGTTATTTAATACCATTATCTTTACTATTTCAAAAAACGCAGAATACGGGTTATATTAACCTTAGAAAAAAATTTTCGCAGATCAGTTTAACTTGTATCAAATATACTAATTTTAACTAATTGGCAATATGAGAAGGAAAAACAGGCATGAATCCGAAAAAATGACAAATAACAACCAACACACGTTGTGTGAATCTGTTTGAAGTAATAATACATTTTAGCGAATGTAACAACATGCACTGTGGACACTTATTCCCAAACAAAACACTTCATACTTAGAATATGTAAAAATATTGCAGGAATTTTTCATTTATTTAAGTTTTGTTAATTTTTTTATATGTATATATATTATTTAATAACCCACAATCTAATTCATAAAATAAATTATTAATTTTTTGGAAATTAAGTACGAATCGTCATTGAAATTTTGAATATATTTACTCTATCTAGTAATTAACAGAAAGTTCAATTTTAGGAATTGTTTAAAGTTTGTTGTTATACACTTAAATTAATAAATATTTTCATGGTGTTCTCCAGTACAAAACTATGTGCACATGGGTATTATATTAAACCTAATTAAGCAAAAGTTTTCCACACTGATTTGGTGGCTAAAATTAATTTAAATATAGAAGATTAATTTTTATTTTAACAAAACGTTACAGCTTGAAAATTCATTCACATTAAAAGTTCATGATAAGCTTTTCCAAGAGATTAAAAACATAGTTTATAAATATATAGCACTTAAATATTTAGACATAGCTATTTTCAAAGGGAGAAATGCCGTTAAAATGATAGCTTAACCTCAGCTCAAACTTTACCAAGTGGAAAGAATAGATGACAATTGCACATCATTAATTGTAAGAAATTTAAAATTTAAGTTCCTTAAATTTGATGATATTGCCAATTTCAAGCTCTCAATAAATAAGAATGAATTTTTTACTGAAAATTTACATTTTTGCAAAAATTCTCATTAGAGGTGTAGTTTTCATTCCATGTACCTCTAAATAAGCACCCTAGAAAATACGTCCATCTAATGGGAAAAATAGAAGTAAAAGAAAATTCAAAATACTACATATAATAGCATTTATACAAATTTTGACTGTCACTAGTTCTGAATGTTTAATAGCGTTTAAATTTGTTCTAAAAACCTAATCGCACATTTGAGGACTTCATGGAAACAAAATTATTTACATTTTGCATATGCAATATACTAAAGCAAAATGACATCAACTAACAAAGAATAATTGATGAAAAAATGTGTGCACATATTGTGGTAAGTAATTTTTGAAACTCAACAGTGCAGTTACTTATTTTTAAATATCTACTGAAATTTGCTCTTAGTGTACTTAATTACTAAACACGCATTAGTAACAGTAACAGAAATGATAAATGTACATTATAGATTGCTATGTAGCTTATATATTCATGAAATTATTAGTACTTAATATATTTAACTAAGATTTTTTAAAAAACTTTTCACACCGTGTTGAAGGCAAAGAATGTTAGCAAAACCAGAGTCTAAGTGCGATTTCTAAGTATGCCAACACTTTTACACATTACATCATTTTCAGGAAGGAGGGGTTTTTCAAATGCTCCCACTGTTGGCACGATTACCTTAGCGATAAATTTACATGAACATTTATTTTTAAAAGTTAAGTATTGTCTTGTTATTGAATTTTTAAATAAATATACTAAACACATATGATGATTTACTCTTAACTAATTAGAAAACTCTATACAACTTCCATTTAAAATCGAAATTTCAATTATTGAGAAGCTATTTCGTTCATCTCAGTATATCTTATATTGGCAACTCCATTATTTTTTTATTAGTTTTTTTGTGATCATTTAGTGTCTTAAGCAAACTTGTATTTACAAAGGCAATTCTTTTTTGAAGCAAAATTTGCGAAGGAAAACATCTCTAAAAATCTTCGTCGCAAGCATGTAGTAAAAAAAGTTTACAGTGCAGTTAATATTGACACAGATACTGACAACAGCTTTTAGAAAGTTGGCTAAGCCTTCGTCTGTCACAATCGTTGATTGTTGAAGAATATTTGAGATAATTTCTGCAAATAATAAAAATATGACAAAAGTGCAAGATATTAACAGTAACAAGAAAGCCATGTTTAACTCGGTTTTTTCCTTTTTTCGATTGGATTGAAATCTCATTAGGCCTATTATGACCATGATATTTCCTAAAATTACTAATGATATAGGAAAAATAGCTTCAAATTCAAAGTAGTAAAATATGATATAGGCTGGTGCAAATAGCATATCGACATCTTGAATACACTTATTTTCGGAAGCTTTGAAGTAAATTAGGAAAGGTAAATTTACAAATATTATAAGCCAAATCTGGAGAACGCACAACTTTCTAGCAGTATGCACTTTGCAATAGTTTCAATGAAAGAATGGGAATGTGAGACAAATGACTCTTTCATAGGTTAGGATTGTTACTTGCCAAATAGAGCCACTCCACAAAAGCCTCGTTAGTGTATAGATAAATTTGCATGCCAGTTGGTTTTCCTCAAAGAAGTTTATACCTAAATAGTATTTTTTTAGTGCAATATTTTGCAGAATTTTTCTATATGAACTTCAATAAAATTTGATTGCTAATAGCAATAACACTGGTTTTTACAATAGCATGGCGGCAGTATGACATAAATATAGTAAGTTTAATAACAATTCTCTTTAAATCAAATAAAAAATTTGAAAATATACATAGGCGCAGGCAACGTCCCCTTCCAAAAGTTAGAAATATTTTAAGAATCAGAATAATTATTTTTCTTGCATGTATTTATAAACAATGCTATGCATATTTCTACAGTTGTCAACCGTCCATTATTTTAAAGGATTGTCCTTTAATTGAGCTTAAAGTTAGTAAGAACTCAAATTGTCCTATATTTAAGCATTGCTTTCATAGGCTTACTACAACTGCAAAACATTTGAAAGTAAAATATAGTAATATAGATTTTTAAATCAGCTGATATTTTTTTTATTTTGTCTTACTTTAGAAGTAAAGTAAAATCTAAATATGAGCAAAATTCTTTGGATGTAAGGTCACCAAGCTCTTACATGTGCAGACAATATTATAACTCGCAAATTTGGCGATAACAAGTAGTTTCTCAACTCAATTCAGTAATAAAATTCTTTGAAAACAAATTGGCTTCATTTGATAAAGCATCAAAACTTGTAGGCAATTCTTTTTCAAAATACCTAAAATTTGTAGAATTTAAGATAAGGACAGACTTGCATTAAACACTGATTACGTTTTTGATGAGCATGCACAAATTCTTGAAAATTTAAATATGATTCAAATATCCGAATTGTTTGTTAAATGCAAAATGCAAACAACAAACACCTGGTGGCAAACAATCCAAGGAATATCCACTTACTGTGAACGGATTTTTAGCGTATTGCAATAAAATGGTGAAGTGAAAGCAATAAATATTCTGTAGAAGTGATGAAAAATGAACTTTTTATAGGTGGCTGCAAAAAAATGAGACTAGAAAAAAGGCATATTACTTTTGAACTACTGAACGTAACAACTCAAGAAAGGTGAGATTTTAAAGATACATTAAAGGACTATAAGTAAACAGCATCAACGTCTAATTTGTTTTCCTCCTGTAGAAATAACTTCATTCAAACGAACTGAAACTGATTTCATTAAATTTGACTTCATTTCAGATGTCAAAATGTGTTGACTTTCTTGGATTTTTTCTTTTAAATCGTCATTGCAAAAACTGGATATTATTTTCAGAAAACCAATTTTTTGTCTTTGCTGACGTGTGCGGGGTTGCTCCGTCCTGTTGGAGTATCCATCCATCATCATATAAAGCATCAGCATAAGGCATAAATTCAGCTATAATTTGGCAATATCTTTGACTGTCGATTGTGGATTTTCCGTCTAAAATTTTCAAATAAAACCCACGATAGGAATGTGCTCGCCAAACCACAATTTTTTGGTCGAACTTTGGAACCGCTTTTGTTGGTCTTGGACATTTCTTTAACGACCACACTTGTACTTTGTTTCTGTGTAGTTGAAATACGCACTCATCAGTTATCCAAACATCTTCAAAAGTCTATTCTTTCCACTCTTTCACGAAATTTAATCTTTTTCTTGATGTTCTTTTGTAATCAGAAGTCGATTTTTTCTGCCAATTTTTGTAACTCCACTTTTTTTCAGTGTTCTCTGAACTGTGGTTTCATGCACAGAGATATCGGCTTCAGTTTGAAGTCAGTTTGCAATTTTTTTCCCAGAAATATAGGGATTTTTGAGAGCAATTGCGACTGTTTTCTGAATGAATTTTCCAATAATTTTTCGAGGGCGTCCACTTCCTTTTCTTCTTTTGAGAGATTCTCCTTGTCGAATTTTTTTCAGCTTTCGAAAATAAGTTGATCGAGAAATTTGCGATGTCGCAAAAGGCGTTTTCAAGCTGTTCCAACGTTTCCATTCCGAAGAAATCAAGTAGAAACTTTGCAAAGCAACACAATTTGTTTGGTAAGTGTTTTCAAATAATTACGAAGTACCAGTTTAATTAATTAACTTTTTTGTTTGACCATTTTAAAGTTCACAAAATTCTCGTTGTTTTTTATTTTTATAGTTTTCCTCTAAAACGTCTCAATACGTTTCCACAAAGCGTGAAACAATAGGTGTTCAGTCTTATTTTTTGCAGCCAACTATATATACATAGTACTTCAACTTTTAGCATACTTTTCGGGAAATTTACGGTAATATAAGGCTTGACGCTTATTTCCTGAAGTAGAAGAGTAAGAACAAATATATATTCAAAAATTAAACTATTGACTAAAAAAAATGTTGTTTTCATTATTCTTCATATTTTAATTTAGGAAATTATTTTACTGAATATTTAGATTTTTGAGGTGATGTCCTTTATTGAGTTTTGTAAAATTTGGCAAACCTACATTTTTCACAGTACATGGTAGCCTTCTTTATGCTAAATTTAGAAGAGAAAGTAGAAATTGTATGTCAAATGCGTAGAATTAAGGTCAAATTTTTAGCAATGAACTATGTTTGTGTCTTGCATTGCATAACAACTGAATTTCAGTATTTTTTATACATAGATAAATATTTAATACTATCCAAATAATAGCAATTTCAAATACATAATCTCTCAAACTGCTAAAAAATAATTACCAATGTCTAATGATAAATTAGCATAAAATTTCCTGTCCTAGATATCAATAGTTTTTGCAAATGAATATATTAGAAAAAATTATTGACAGCTTGTAAGAGCTATTTCCTTAACATATAGAGATGTTTAAATGATTCATCTAAGCTTAAAATTGTAGGAAAGGATTTTGCAGTTCTGATTCATACTTTGCAATCTAAAGATCCATGAAAATGAAAAAATCAAGCTATCTGTAGTATATTTTGTACCCATATCGAATAAATGACATAAACAATCAATATTAAAAATTGTTACATTGCAATTATATATAGCCATATTAAATATGAAATTTTCAAATAAAGTAGATTTAAAAATATGACAAATATGAGTAGCGTTTTACTTAATGGCAACAATACTCCAAACCGAAAAACGAAGCAATCCAGTGTTAGCCCATCCCAATATGCTAGGACTGACACAAAATATATAAAGACCGATTTCTTAGGAAAGTTATTGCAAATCAGGACAACCAGGGAGTTTAAGAACATGCCGATGAATCCAATGAGTAGATTAGCTATACTTACGATAGGAATACCGCTTGTAAACCAGGATTCTTCGTTTGACTCGTTCTTAAACATTTATTTTTTCACTGAAGGACAAAGATTTTTATAGCCTAAGTTTTAAATGATTGGGTGATACTGATTGCAAGAAATACACCCATTGGACAATTTAGGGAATGTCTGGTTGGATGAATATATTTAGGGATGTAAGAATTAAATCAATAACATTTGCTTGGTTTTTTCTTGAAGTGTTCATAATTCTTCTCACATTTTGAACCAACTCTTAAATCATTCAATAAGATTGAAATTGTAAAAAGTGCATCTTGACGATCATTGATTATAAAAATGTTTTACTCTTTTAATTGATTTTGATGTATTTATTAAGAAAATTTAATGAAATTAATTCATGAATAAATTTCATGAATCATGCAGAGAGATTAATGCTGAATAAAGTAACTCAAGTCAACGATATTATATAACAATATTAGTGTGTTATTGATTCATGCTTTTCAATATAATTAGCTTTTCTGAGTGCACAGTAAACAATGTTTGATAAAGATGAACATATATGCTATGATATATTTTAAAAAGAATTGCACAGTAATAAAATTCGCTCTGCAGAAATTTTATAAATTAGTTATACAGGAAACGGTTTTCCTACATAATGCATATTGTAGACATATTTATCTCCAGATGCTATCTTTTTCAAATTTTGGGAAAGAAAATTATCTAATTTTTCTAACTTTAAAAGTCATTGTCACCAAGGTGGTTTGCATGTGCGCTCTAAAAAATATTATTATCACAAACAATCTTTATATTTTCAGTAAACTTTCTTTATACTTTAGATGAAAAAATGATGAATTATGATTTGCCCGAATTATTTGTTAATATATTACGAAATTTTCAATATCTTTTCTCAGATGTTTAGTTGCCTCAAAGGAATTTTTTGCTGTTTGTAATATTCTACGTCCGTTTTCTAAAGATTTTGAAATGTCATTATAATACAAATAGAATAGGGCCTAATGCAGTTCATTGGGATATACCTGAATTTGTAATGATATATTCTGAAAAAATATAATGCATTTTTACTCATTATTTGCGATTGCTTAGAAAACTCATAATCAAACTTATTCCATTGAATCTAATACATTGGGTTACCTAAAACAAGTAAAGCAACAGCTGTGAACCAATATTAATTTAAATTTCGTTTAATTTTATCTGTGATTAATAAAATTGCACCAGGTATGCTGAATTTAGGCTGAAATTTTAATTTATTGCTTAATAATATTTGATTTCAAGACTAAAATTTTACATTTTTAATTGTGTTTCAAATTTTTTTCAGAAAGAGTGAGCATGCTAATTGGTCAGTGTCTCATGTTATCTAGTGGGTCTTTTAAATATCAGAATGTTTTATAATATTATATTTATAATATTTTGATTAAGTGCTACAAGGAGGTATTCACACAAAATTTAAAAATATTTTTTAATTTTCCAGTAAGGTAAGTTACAGTATCATCAGGATTTATAATTATCTAAAACCTATTTTCAACATTTTTAAGGTCATGACACGAAAATAAGTTGAAATGAAACTTTTCCTTTCTTATACTGAGTTGTTGGGATAAAAGGCTTTTATTTTATTTTCTTCGAAATGAAGTTGAATTTATCAATATTTTCAAAATTCCTGTTTAAAATATTTGCAATATCCTTCTTATTCTTGTATGTTCTATTATCATATTTATTTGCTTCAATACTAATATTAAATCCCTTAGCTTTCCCAATGCTTTTACTAAAAAATTGATTTTTGTTTAGACTTCTTTAGTTGCTTGAAATAATCATACAAATTGTATTTGCGTCGGTTAGATTAATTGCTTAGCCTCTCATAATTAGTCCAATTAAGATTGATGGAATTCGATTTCGCAAGTGTTTATGATTATATATCAATATTTATTTCGTTCCTTTATATTCAATATCCAAGAGAATATATGTCCTGACTCCTATTGATGTTGAAGTATTTTATTGTTTATAATAATTTTGATGGAATAATTAATATATCTTAATGAACTTAATTCATAAATCTATTGGTGAATCATATATATAGGAATTCGCGCTAAGTCGGGCATTGCATCCATAATTAAGTGCTCAGTAAGACATTTTTATGATGTTGAAAGATTTTAAGAACTGTAAATAAATTGAACTATTTTTTCTACATGTCGCAAACAGTATAAAAGTTCTACTGAATATACAATCGTTTTTCGCTTTTTATAAAGAAAATGATTATATTTATGTCATTATGTTTCACAAAACTAAGGTAATTTCACATATGCATTGTCAAATTTCATTATCACAAATATTTATTTCAATGTCTTCAGCTAAATTTCTTTGTTCTTTCATTGATATATATATATAT
>CABFPE010000089.1:8259-22859 GCA_900660155.1 Hofstenia miamia
AGGTGGTATATGTAATGCTTATTGTAACATTATTATCTGAAAAATGTTGGAAGGCTGGGGTATGTCATCCCAATGAATTGAATGAATTTACAACATATTTGGACTAACCAATATATGATGCCTGTGAGGTCGTGGTAATTGATTTTGGATAACTGTCAAAATTTCTTAATCTTAAACACCAAATGTGGAATTAAAGGATAAAGATGGAAACATAACCCAATTGAAAATTTATTCAGAGCATTTGCATACATTTCATGAACTCTATGAATATTAAATTACATTTTAGACTCCTATGGTATTTCATTAATATTTAGAACATTTCACAATTTATTAATGGTGAAGAATGATTCACAATATAAAATAGACTTGACCCAATCTGGAATTCTACTAGGCTTTTACAGAAAGATATATCAAAAAACAGTAACAACCACCAATTACAACTGTGATATTTTTGGTGGAAATCATATTGTAATGATACACACAGACATTGTAGAACCTCAACATGTTGGTAGTACTTCCCATGTANGCTCATTTTTAATTGCAAATGCAAGTCCACAAAATCACCCTGGTACACATTGGTTATTGATTATAAGAGATGACAATGGTGACTTAATTTTCAAAGATTCTCTTGGATGTCACTTAAAACATTATCCCAACATTGAACACTATTATCATATCACCTATCTAGGATTTCATGTTTACAAGGGTGATAGAAAAACAAGATTACAAGGAAAATCTCCAATATGTTGTGCTTACTGTATAATTCAAGCATTTTTATTTTTTAATAAAATACCAGATGTGCTTGTGTTATAATGGTCTTAATAAAATTATCTAAAACTTGTATTTGATAAAACTGCATGTACAATTTAATAAAATATGTAGAAATTACATTACAAGTTCACTTGGTTGATAACAAACTCATAGACAGGTGGTATATGTAATGCTTATTGTAACATTATTATCTGAAAAATGTTGGAAGGCTGGGGTATGTCATCCCAATGAATTGAATGAATTTACAACATATTTGGACTAACCAATATATGATGCCTGTGAGGTCGTGGTAATTGATTTTGGATAACTGTCAAAATTTCTTAATAATAATAATTTTCTTGCAAGGGTTTTTTTTGCAAAAAGCTTAATTTCCATTTTCTACGCACATTTTCAAGCAAAGCTTAAGAATAGAACGTGCACAATAGATTTAATAGATAAGATCGTTATTGTGACAAAAATTAAAGTGCTGTTTTGCAATGAGTGAACGTTATTCAACTATTGTTACCAATGTATAAAAACTAAAAATATATTTTAACGAGTTTGATCATGCAATAGTATTTTTATATTTTGGATTGTAGTGCGTTGCCAATCATTTTTGATAATTCTTTTCAATAAATTTTTTAGTGCAGAAATTTTTAATTTTATGTAATGTTAATTGGTTATCACATGCATCTACATGTATTATTATATTACGTGTCCTTTTTTCTAGTGTTAATAAAATCAACAGAAAATATATGAATTCGAGTTTTGTAATGTTTTACAATCTATTTTATATATTTAATAATCCTGCCATTTACATATCTTTAGCTCAAAGAGATTCCTGATGATCGTTCTGAAGACGTCAGCCCTTAGATTTTTTTGATATTTCTATTGGTTGTGTGCAATTCTATTTTCCTCTGTACTTTTAATATACTTTTAGAATAAAATTGTTTTCGGTCTTTAAATACAATACAGTAAATGCATTATTACCAAAAAAAATAAATTTTGAAAGTTTCAATAAAAGTCCATTTATACAGTACTGCAGCATTTATATCTAATGTGATCTTTGTGATTTTTCTGAAATGTATCTGTAATGGTTATTTTTACTTTCTTGCAACACTTAATGTGATCTTTGTGATTTTCCTGAAATGTATCTGTGACGGCCATTTCTACATTCCTGTAACATTTAATGTGATCTTTGTGATTTTCCTGGAATGTTTTAGCAATGTTTACTGCTTTGTGGGTTGTTTGCCTATTTTGTATAAATGTCAATTATTGCTAACACATAAAGAAAAAATAAATACCAACCCTGTTATTCACCATGAAAATAGAAATCTGATGCATAAACCAGTTTCAAAATCATATATTGACAGAATAACAATGAAATTTTGTACTGAGCAAAGCTATCTGGTGAGATTCACTGATACAGGGAGATTGTATATCACACTAGATATTTGAACAAATGGGGAAAAAACGGAGAAAGCTAGTGGCTTTGTAAATTGTAAATTAATCATGATGCCCTGCATCGATGTAATTTGTGAATAGTGCATAATAAATTGATTGTTCATTTATTTTATTTCACTAACAAAACATTAATTTCCATTAATTCACATGCCTCATTATAAAATGCATTTGTGTTTTATTAGATTGACAATGATTTCTTGTGTGAGGTAATAAAATTATTGATTTTTAAACATATTCATAAATAGTTTTCACCTTTACTTAAGAAATATGCATGCTTTAAACTGGAGGGTTCATTTGATTGATGAGAAATGTATAGATTGACACACAAGTAATGGTTCTTGTAATTTTAGTATCTGACAGGTGTGGAGAAGATAGAGTATGCCACCTGGTTGGGTTGGGCAATTTACTATGTATTTGGATGAACCAATTAATAATGCACATAACGTGGCAGTTAGTGATATTGGGTACCCATCAAAATTTCTTAATCTTAAGACACAGTGACGGGTTTTGAAGAAAAAAGATGGAACCAAAATTCATTTGTGGTTTTATTCCAAGCACATACATAGCTTCAAGGACTTGTATAAAGATATAAACTCCATTCTTAAACCCAAATGTGTTTCAATACAATTTAAATTGGCTGGTAGATGCTTACAAGCAACAAATAAGTTAGAATATGAGCTGGATTTAGAACAGACTGGGAATATGCTAGGATTTTATGGAAAAATTTATCCAAATACAGCAACCAATGCCAGCAATGAATGTGACATATAGAGTGGAAATAATGTTTTAATGGTACAAACCAATATTGTAAAACCTCAATTTGTTGCTAGCACTTGATTACAACTACTGGATAAATCCCCACTGGTGTTAACACAATTTGCCAAACCAAGAACCATTCCAATAATACATCACAGTGAAATCCAATGTATAAAACAGTGTCATGATCATATATCAAAAGAATAAACATAAAGTTTTGTAGTGAGCAAGGTCAAATAATAGAATTCCCCAGGACTGGAAGACTGTATATCATGTTGGATATTAGCATGGAATGAGGAAATCAAAATTATTTAATTTGATGTTTGTAGCATATGTGTAAACTCTAAATACCCCCATGTTTTACTTTCTGAAAAATGTAGCTTGCTTTATTTTGTATTATACCTTTAAGTAAAATGAAATTTTTTCCTAGTTTGTAATTTTCCTGAAACTTCTACCTTTTAAATACCATGTGCCTATATTTTTGGGTGTGAGTAATACACTATTTAGAAATCTTTTATCCATTTAGAATGGTGAATGCATCATGGGTTTTACAAATTTAATGATTGGAGATGACATCTATCAATGGAAAAAAATTGCCAACTTATATATTCTTCTAAAAACAGACACAAAGTTTCAAATAATTCAAGTTTCTTCCCAGGATTATATATTGCATGTATTAAATTAATTTTAATGCATGCTCTACTATTGTATTTATCTAAAGTGTTTTATTACTCATATTAGTAAAAAAGAATTATTACTCACTGCTCTATTAGTATTCTAATTTTGCAATTTATTATTCCTTGGGAGTGTGCACAACCCTCATGTTTTTTACAATTACTTATAAAACTTATCATTAATACTTTGATTTAAACAATTTTATATAAAGTACTGTTTTATTAAGTTATACACATTGATGTAATATTTCACTTAAAAGCATATATGTTTTTGGATTAAACAAACTAAATCATATAAGTTCTTGGTGTATGGGTCTATTTACATTTAGTATTTGTCTTTCCAATGTACACACTTGTTGAATAAAACTAAATTATACATAATGATTTTTGCTATGTTGAATAGTTTGTTTAATCGCATTTTGTTTAATTGCAATTGACTGAATGGAATTATTTAGATGTAATAATTTTTAACTAACAACTAAATTATGAATGTTGAATTATTATTAGATCTCAAATTGTTTTAATCATTTTTGTCTAATTGCTGCAATTGCCTGAATGAAATAATTTTGTGTAATTTCTTATTTTAAACTAGCAATGAAAATTATGAGTGTTGAATTATCATTAGAACACAGATTGTTATATTGCTTTTCTTTAATTGCAATTGACTGAATGGAATTATTTAGATGTAATAATTTCTTTAAATATCAACTAAATTATGAATGTTGAATTATTAGAACTCAAATTCTTTGTAGACATTTTGCTTTTGAATTTAATGTGTAGCTCACTACACGCATTTTCAAGTTTATACATGTAAATCAAAGGCAGTGCATATCATGGAATTGTGACTAAATTGCGAATACAAAATGATGGAAAAGTGGAAGACTGTGTGACACATAAAATCATGTAAAACAAACCCTACAAACCAAATAAAGCTGAAAAAAAGTATGTAAGTCAACAAAGCATTGAAAGCAGAAAACCCATGTAATGTATGCAGCTAGCAAAGTCATAATCCAAAAAATGTGGAAAAAACATGAAAAGGTAAATGCAGCAGTGAAAGTCGGAAAACCCATTTAATGTATGTGGCCACACAAAGTCATAAACCAAATAAAAAGCAAAAATGTGCAAAAATCGAGAAAAGGTGTATCAGTCTACAACCTGAAAAATCGCATGCAAGTTGATAAAAGATGTAATTCTTGAATGTGTAGTCATGAAAAATCTGTATACACCAAAAGAAATGAAGAGAGAGAAGATTGCTGTGTAAAACTAATATAATAATATTGTATATTGAAAAGTATGAGTGTGAATGTATAAATTATAATAACATCACATGTATATTTTTTAGGAAACAAAATTGCGCCTTTATGCATAAAACCATGTTTACTTTTAATGTGTGAGTATATATTTCATGTATATAATGTTAAAGTGCTTTTATGCATAACCCCATGTTTTACTCTTTCTGAAAATTTAGCTTGCTTTTATTGTGTATTATACCTTTTAAGTATAATGAATATTATTCCCTGTTTTGTCAAAATGAATTAAACATATGGAAATTTCTACAATTAAATAGTGTACTTTGAAAATGAAATATAGTCTTTTTGAAGGTTTCCCACAAAATGAGTCAAGCAACATATGTGTAAGCATTTGAAATTATGGAAAATTAGTCATCCAAACGTAATGTGTGATAGCATTGTATATTAACAAAAATGAAAAGGCAGTTGTACATGTAATGTTCGAAACGTGTTAAACATTGTACACTGTAAACAATCAAACCATTAGGAATTTTAATGGATAAATTAGCCAGCAATGCATTATCACAAATGCAATGTAAACCCAGTGTATGCAAATGAGTGTAAGCATGTATAACACATGATATAGCCAGGTATATTAACAAAAAACATGTATAGAAATTAGTCATATAAATTAGTCACTATAGCAAAACATGTCAATGTAAACTAAATTGTCCCCCACAACATGTATATGAATCATTGTAAACTAAGTTGGCCCCAACATGTAAATGAATCATTGCAAAAATCAATTATCCCATAAATGTCATGAATCATAATTAAACTACCTACTTGAAAATCCATTAGTGATAATCTTAAAATGTCAAGTATGTGAGTCACTAATTAAACTAGCTCTTGAAATCAATTAGTCAACTAAGTGTTACGAGAACTTCAGGATGTCCCATTGGAACCAACCCTTGATTTCCTATACTACTTCTGTCTGATAACTTAAACAATGGCAAATTACTCTTCCAGGATTAGTCAGTTACTATGTGGCACAACTTTCAAAATAAAAAAGAACATTTAATGTTTATAATGTTAAAAGATTAGAATAATTGCAATTGATTCAAAAACCATATAGTTTTGAGAATTATTTTGCCAAAGCACTTCACGTTTTTTTAAATTAATTCAGGAACTGCACTGTCAACATTAAGACTGTCTCCCATTTCATAGATTTAGCACTTTTTGAAAGCACTACGTTATTAATATCAATAAAATAAATATATGATATAAACATTTCCAGGTGATATTTAGAAATCATCATCTTGTATTTAGAAATAATAAATTTACAATTAGAAAAAATCCGCAATTATAAATTGTCAAATAACATTTAGAAGTAAAAAAATACATTTAAAATTGAGTATCTAACATTCAGAAATCGTCAATATTCGTTTAGATATGAAAATCAACACTTAGAACTTGCCAAAACCACTCAGAAACAATCAATTCACATTTAGAAATTAAACAGACGAATTCGTCAAATAACGTTTAAAAAATCATTAATTAATATTCAAAGTGAATTTATTTATTTCACATTAAAAATATGTGGACATTGCATCATTACTCCAAAGACTAAAGTGACAGCTAGTAACTAAAACCTCATTGTGAAAAATATATGTATGTCTTGCTTTAGAAAGCTCATAAGAGATAATATAATAATTATAGAAATAGCTAGAAGCATGGTTTTGGTATTAAGTTTTTATTAAAATAGCAGCTCCTACTGAAAAAATATATTGAATTTCCTATTCTACTATACACATTTACTTCAAAGCAAATTGTATAGTAATGCATGGGGTAATTTCAGAATGAAATTTTCCTAAAACTTGTATTTAAATATCAAACGTAATAGAAATGTTCAAATTGTATTTCTATAACTTTCCTATCCATTTTCAATGATTTATCATTTTAAAAACTTCAAACATGATAAGAAAATTGTTAATTAATGATGTTTAATGCTAATTGATCATTAACTAATAATAAAATTCATGATTTCCGAATATTAATTGACGCATTCTCAATATCGTTGAATTTTTAAATGTAAATTGATGTTTTCTGATTTGCATTTGACAAATTCGAAGTGTCACTATTGATGTCTAAATCAATATTGACGATTTCTGAATGATAAATACTCAATTCTAAGTGTATTTCTAAAATTAATTGACAATTTCTAGTTGAAGTTATTAATTTCTAATTGTAAGTTTATTATTCTAAATGCATGTTTCTAAAGGTCACCTGAAAATAGTACAGTAAATGTAATTGTTTGAAAAAATCTACAATATGATGTAATCATATCTACTTTGCGAATTCTTAGCTAATACATATAATAGAATATTAATTGCATTTTAAACAAGTCCTCAACATTTTTTAAAAAAATGAGTACCCACAAGAACATGCAAAACAATTATGAATATCAATAAATTAAAAAAGGCATTTTCGATGAATATGAGAATAAAACGTCATTCAGTGATCCATGACGTCACGATAATATATTGCTATGAACATATCAGAAAATATTTCTTAAAATAATGTCAAATATTTATAAAAATTTGAAGGCATTTCTATCACGCCACTAAATTAGGGAGCGATTCTGAACACATTGATTGTACACTTTGTAACTTTTAGTAAAAAACATCCAATTATTGCAAATTCAGTTCGTAAGTTAGAACTGGTGAAAGCAAATCCTTAATATCTTGCAATCTCAAACCTTAAGCTATTAACAATTGCACATAGGCACTTTTTCTTGTCATTAATGCATACTTCTATAGAAAATAATAAAAATATATACATCAGCATAAGGAAAATTACCCAAAGGAATGGTATGAAGAGCAAACTCCTTGCAATAATTAAACCATGAAGTCATATTACTAAATAGTTTATGATAGTAGAATTCCTAACACTTTTGAAGAATTGAAGTTAGCTACTCTCAACGAAAAGTATAGTTTGTCGGAAAAAATGGACATTTTCCAAAACCAGTATATTTAAATCAAATTGTAGAATGTAAACAAAATGAACAAAATAAGTAATATTTAGGAGTAGACTCCATCAACATCTCAGTAATTTTCTCTTCAAATTCAAATCTTTTAAAATTCTCCACATTGTATCGGTTGTAACATCATATTTTCTTGAGAGTTTGCATACTGTAATTCTTGATGAATCTCTGACGCCCTATAATCATTTCTTTATAACACTTCCACAATGCAATTTATGTCTGCTGTTGATGGCTGCATTTCGAAAAACGATAATAGTCAAATCAAACAAGTCAATTAGATAAAATCAATAGTGCATATTGTATAAAAATATAATATGCATTCACCAAACGGTGATATGTTGGTACAATTCTTGGTTAATCAGAAGGTAGCTCTGGCAAACACCTTATTCAGGCATAAGTTTGTGCACAGTACCTCGTGGACCCATCCAGCCACAACTGTGCAGGCATTATTGGACTGTTTTATCATTCCAAAAAGAGTAATGAACAGTGCTAGGGACGTCAGAGCTTGGCAAGATATAGATCTTGTCTCAGACCATGACATGGCGATCATGGATCTCCTGCCTTTTACCAGAAAAAACAAAGTGCAGTAAGCGTCTTAAGGATTGCTGCAGTGGAACAGTCAACAATCTACAGGCAGACCAACAATGGTAGTGAAAAACTGCATCAGACAGCGTAAACTGGTCATCCTTACAGAAGCATTAGATACCCTTGTTTTTTTATTTTTTCATGGCGGCAACTGGAGTGGCATCAAGAGGTGTATCCAAGAAATCGTCAGAGTGAAGCATGATGAGGTACCTGACAATAAAGCCAGACCTAAGCAAATGAAGTTCATTAGTATTTCTCACAAGTGCTTAAAGAGTCTGCCAGAGATATAGATACAAAGGCATTCATAGATAAGCTTGATCTATCAGCATCTGAAGACGTGGGGTTAAACCGCCAACCAAGCTTGGCAGAAGTTAAAATGGCCATAGGTTCGTTAAAACTGCATAAAGCTCCAGGTTGCAACGGGCTTTGGGGGAAGCTTTCAGGTATGGAGGCAGTGCGCTTATCAAATGCCTCACAGAAGACTTTGAACAAGTATTTAGTATGGAGAGATGTCCAAGGGAATGGCATGATGGAGAAGTTATGATCGCATAAAAAGGGTTCCGGGTCTGACCCTAACAATTACCGTACTATCTTCCTATTGGATGTCTGAGGAAAAATACTTGCAAAAATTGTGTATAGTAGGCTGGGGCAATTTCTGTGTAATAAACGTATGCTCCCACAAACTCAATTTGGTCTACTGTGCAGGCCATATGTGTGCTGAGGCAAGCAAGGAAGCTGCTTGATTACAGAAATAAAACCTTTTAGCGTGTTTCATTGACCATAAAAAGGCCTTTGACTCCATTCCAATGCGAGTAATTCGGCAGTGTCTAGCAGCAAACAGTGTGACAAAACGGAAAATCAAGATCATTATGTCCTTGCATGATTCATCAAAAGCGCACATTCCTAGTGAACATCCGAGCCCAAGCTTTCAGCTTGAATGCGGAGTACGACAAGGATATTTCCTCAACCGGTTCTTATTTAACCTCCTTTTCTATTATCTGATCTGTGAAGGACTCCGTGGAACCCCCAAAGGAATTGTTTTTAACTTCTTCTTTGGTAAATGTAAAGTGGAACTTAAGCACATCAAGTGTGTGGATGATCTCTGTGTTTTCGGCAGGTCTGAGGAACAAATTACAGAGCTATCTAGATGGCCTAGTAAAGTTCTAGCGCCACTAAGTGTTACTATCTCTGTTCCAAAGACCAAGTGCATGTTGTTATCAAGGGCATCCCAAGAACTTCTGATAGAATTCATGTCTCTGGAAAGAACATTGAATTCGTATCAGGTTTTAAGTACTTAGGCTCGATGATCAGCACTGCTGGGACAGCTCTCTCTGAAGCAAGACATCAGTGCAATCGTGCTGTTGGCAAGATCATACGTTATCGGCGAGTAGCACTTCAGAATGGATTTGGCAAAGCACCCTCTTAGTTCTCTTACGAGGTGTTATGATACCCACACTGACCTATGCATGTAAGATGTGAGTAGACGCTGCTAGGGAGCTGGAGATGCTTGAGACCTCCATAAATACCTGTAAAAGCGTCTTTTGTGGCGTCTCACTTTTGGATAGATTAACCAAGGCCAAGGTTCATGGATTTATGCCTTTCCAACAAGTGCGCACAATAGTAGCATGTAAGCACTTAATTTGTCTAAGACAGATGATGTCTCACAAAAATAGCATAAATACTGACTGCCCTTGAGTTAGCAATGACCAAGGCATCAATATTTCCTGAAGGTAATGGACACATCCTAAGCACACGGAGGAGTTGGTGCTGAAAAAAGCGGTTGGTACTTGATGTACAGTGGTTTATGGACGTTACTCTGGGGGAGTTACAAATATTTTCCACTTTGACTACATCATGCTTTAAGGATAATAAAGGTTGTAAAGCAATTCACAAACTAGCAGAACTGATCAATGGTGACACCGAATAGATCCAAAAGAAATTTTTTGCATTTCATTCGCTTGAAATAATTATTTTTAATGGCATAAAAATTCGATTATCATCATTTAATATGGTTGAAGCAGTCTATCTGGTGTCATTACATGGCTAGAAATGTGTTTAGTTGAAAAATTATAATTTTCTGCATACAATATTTTAACTCAGCATTTGCTAAAAATTAATGATGTTCCCCTGATTGAAAAACCTTTCAATTATATATTCACTCCAGCCAGAATGACTATAACAAAAAAGNCTATCTCTGTTCCAAAGACCAAGTGCATGTTGTTATCAAGGGCATCCCAAGAACTTCTGATAGAATTCATGTCTCTGGAAAGAACATTGAATTCGTATCAGGTTTTAAGTACTTAGGCTCGATGATCAGCACTGCTGGGACAGCTCTCTCTGAAGCAAGACATCAGTGCAATCGTGCTGTTGGCAAGATCATACGTTATCGGCGAGTAGCACTTCAGAATGGATTTGGCAAAGCACCCTCTTAGTTCTCTTACGAGGTGTTATGATACCCACACTGACCTATGCATGTAAGATGTGAGTAGACGCTGCTAGGGAGCTGGAGATGCTTGAGACCTCCATAAATACCTGTAAAAGCGTCTTTTGTGGCGTCTCACTTTTGGATAGATTAACCAAGGCCAAGGTTCATGGATTTATGCCTTTCCAACAAGTGCGCACAATAGTAGCATGTAAGCACTTAATTTGTCTAAGACAGATGATGTCTCACAAAAATAGCATAAATACTGACTGCCCTTGAGTTAGCAATGACCAAGGCATCAATATTTCCTGAAGGTAATGGACACATCCTAAGCACACGGAGGAGTTGGTGCTGAAAAAAGCGGTTGGTACTTGATGTACAGTGGTTTATGGACGTTACTCTGGGGGAGTTACAAATATTTTCCACTTTGACTACATCATGCTTTAAGGATAATAAAGGTTGTAAAGCAATTCACAAACTAGCAGAACTGATCAATGGTGACAC
This sequence comes from Hofstenia miamia, assembly GCA_900660155.1. Lineage (NCBI taxonomy): Eukaryota > Metazoa > Xenacoelomorpha > Acoela > Hofsteniidae > Hofstenia > Hofstenia miamia. Next base: position 19,687 of record CABFPE010000089.1, read on the forward strand.
CGAATAGATCCAAAAGAAATTTTTTGCATTTCATTCGCTTGAAATAATTATTTTTAATGGCATAAAAATTCGATTATCATCATTTAATATGGTTGAAGCAGTCTATCTGGTGTCATTACATGGCTAGAAATGTGTTTAGTTGAAAAATTATAATTTTCTGCATACAATATTTTAACTCAGCATTTGCTAAAAATTAATGATGTTCCCCTGATTGAAAAACCTTTCAATTATATATTCACTCCAGCCAGAATGACTATAACAAAAAAGGTTGAATAAGTTCAACCAGTTCAACCCATTACAACCGTCTATAACTGTCTAAGCAAATCAAGAAAATTAGCACATGACTACAAGCTGGCGATAATTTGTTTGAATTATATTATTCTTAGCCTTAATGAAATGATTACAAACCGCGACTGAAATTAGCATCATTATGTATATCTTTTCATATAAACATTGGTGTCACAGGCAGTGGAATTAAATTTAGTTATGTAAGAACTTCAGAATTCTAAAAAATTTGAGCATAAAATATATAATCACGAACTTATTAAATTTAATCACGATTATCAGAAATAACATATACCCGAAAACATTACCCAAATAACACTGAAAAATATGTAAAAATTTTACCTTTGTAACTTTAAATTTAACACATTAATTAAATATGTAATATATAGATAATACTAATTCCATACCCTTCCAAAACATTGGCTATTTCAGCACTTGGATGTATGTTATCTGAAATTTCTGAATGCTTGCTAATATACATCTGCAACAAAAACATATGATGGGACAGACTAGGGGATGACTTGGATGACTTTTCTAGTGAAAGCAACAAAGATCTTTCCATTTCTGTCAAACTAATAAGACATTCAATTTTCTCATTTGAAATCAATTGCTTAATATTACAGGACTTCTTAGTTATACTTGCCATACAATTTGAAAGTTTTGTTCTATAAATAACTTCATTTTTAATATTAACAAGATCATTTTCAATATTTTTCCTTGCTAGCACAACATCCTCGAATTTGTCTTTATAATTAGTGACATACTCTTCAGTTTGTGTAGCAGTGTGCATTTGGCATATTTGTAAGTTATTTAAATTATTTTTAATGGAGTTCTTTTCTGTAAGACGATTTGCGATTTGACAAGGTATCTGTACACTATCTCTAAATTGTACAACATGTATTACTTCTGACTGGCACAGTGGACACTTATCTGGATTACTTATTTTTTTAAAACAACTTAGATGAAATGCCACTTGGCACTGACGTCTACATTGAATCATTACGTGACCCATGTAGAAAATACTGTTTGTATAGATTAATGAGTCAAAGTTAACACAAATTTTGCAAGTGGTAGCAGGAGTTGGATATGACTGGGTTTTGAGTAGACTTGCTTCAAACAATGAATTAAACTTCACTCTATTCATTTCAGAAAGAACGTAGTCATTCCAACAGTATTTCCAATCGATCCAATCACGATAATTAAGTTTGTCATTGAAACGTGTTAGTAACTTATTTGCTGCGTTAAAATGTAACAGTGAAATTAAAACAATCGATTTGAGATAATCGAAAAGAGGAGAATTTCTATCAATGAATTCAAATGGTATATTATCCAATAACAGCATTCTAGCAAAGAGAATGGAGTCAAGAGAATTTAGGTCTGCTAAAACAGTAATGACTTCATATATGCAACTCAATAGGAAAGTTGACTTAAATAATCTTTCATTATCTTTAATGGAATTTAATACATCTATAATGTCTTTCAAAGATTTAAGTTCTGAATGCTCTAACATGTGTTTTATGGTGAAAAATCTATAGATTATTGATGTTGCTGAAAGTTTTTCTTTAGATGAAATAACATCAAGATAAGGCATTTCTTCAGAATCATTAATCTCTGAATGTCTCATATATTGATCAATCCATTTGTAATGACGTGATAAATGAATAATATCCCCAAAAGATATATGTTCCACATCATCATTATTAAATGGAAATTCTAATGATTGCAAAGTTTCCATATCGTTGATAAATTCATTAACGCTACAGCACAAGAAACGAGCAGATAACAAAGGGAACTCCTTAATATCTCGTAAAATATCTTCAGACATATCAAAAAAATTCTTAATTTGAATCATACTAAACAGATGTGAATCAAATTGATAACACATAGCATCATTTCTCTCTAAACAACAAAAATCTTTATCAAAATATTGCACAAGAAAATGAATGATCTTTTTAGAAAATTGTTTTTGTTGGAAGAAATTTGAAAGTCCTTGCCATTTGATGCGTGATATATGAACGTGCGTCATTATGTCCATAAAAAAGTAACACATTGATTTCAGGCTTTTTGAAAGTTCTTGCTTGGGGTAATCAGATGAAATATTACAAAGATTAAATAATACATCGTCATGTTTTAGGGATTTTTCCATTGATTTATCAGAACAATCAACCAAAATCTTATGAAATGTGCAACAAATTTTCGAAATGATTAGCTTTACTATTTCGTTAACAGAACGCAAATCTTCTGAAAACTGTTGCATATTAACGAAAAAGAACTGTAAGTGCAAAGTTGAATTAGCATACACAGCCATAAGGTTCCAAAGCGCAAGTTGGAAAAATCCCATAACCTGAATTAAGATGGGAGCATGGATCACTTCGCCATATTCTTCATAATATGTGCACAATTCTTCAACATAATTTAACAAGTCCTGACAAGTTATTTTTATAATTAAGAGCTCTCCAAAAACGTCTGATGAGGTGAGATAATTACTAAAAGACATTATTAAGACATTAGTTTCGTTGGCAGTATTTACAAATACATAAGAGTTCTTAGAATATTAATACTAGCAATTTTGCATTCTCCTGTTAAATTTATTAAAGAAACAGAAACAAGAGACTGGATTATCTAAAAACAGCGGCATGTAGTTCACAATATCGCGCATTATCTCACCACAATGCCCTATATTTATAATGGATGAGGTTATCGACCATTGTTTGTAAGCTGCATTGCTTTCCTATATTTCGGTAATTTGCTTCCATGAGTGCGCAGAAATAAGTTATTTTTGAAATTTCTGTCCATTTTTCCAATACTTCGGAGAAAGGCCAGACTTTTCAGACCTAGGTCCATCCTTGAGTGAGCATACACATTTTTCATTGAACAACCTGTCTCTT
>CABFPE010000089.1:61757-85161 GCA_900660155.1 Hofstenia miamia
TGCTCCAGCATACCTTTAACCGGATGAGGGAACGACTATACAACTACCCTAGGTCATAGACGTTTAGCTTTCCATCAGAATATATAAAATAACCTGACAAGAGAAAATAAATCCAAAGTAGATTTGCTCATCATTAATTACATCATGTTCAGTATATTTATAGCACTTGGTAATAAACAACTAAATACTCGACTAGTACCTGTTAATCATTCTTGTTTACAGTTTTTCCCTTGTTTAATATTTCGCTATGATTACGCAACATCAGCGTTAATTTGACTATGCTGTTTGACCATCTTTTGTTTTGTCAAAATACTGTTGAGCATAATTTTAAATATAATTGCACAAAACATTTACAAAATGAAAATAATCAATCCTATCATGTTTTACATTTTAATCATTATAATCAATATTTATAATTTTAGTCTTTGTTTCCTTCATCCTTTTCTCTCATCTTGACCACTCATGATAGTTTGATGGATTATGTCACAAGATGATGGGGGCCAAGAAGAAAGTGAAGAAAGTGAAAACATAGATATCAACAATTTAAACTAGAGGGAGCACCATCCCTGAGAAAATGAGCACCCATTCTAATAGTCACAGACCTAATTAAAACTAATACAATAACTATTGTAATCAATGGAGTAATGGTCAAAGCATAAATAGATATGGGAGCAGTGATATTGATTATAGCTGATGACTGCACATTAAAAATAGGATTCACAAAACAAAACCTAAACACTGAAAAAAGTAGACTGATAAATGCATCAGGGGATTACATAGACATAAAAGGCAAGCTGCAAGATGTACCAATCAGAATAGCTAATACTAGGTTTCAACAGATATTTACAGTAATCAATACAAAAAGAAATCCATTACCATATAAAATCATATTGGGAAATGATTTCTTAACAAACAATGGATGTATAATAAATTATACAAATAAGACAATAACAGTCCAGGAGGAAATCATGACAACATATGAGGAAGAAGAAGAAAACAACACAATACAATTTAAATTTATGGAGGACACAAAAATATTACCAAACAATTATAAAATGTGTCAAATTGAAACAGAAGACAAGATAGACACTGAGATAATGATATATGATCAAATGGGAATAAATACGAAAAAACTGTTGATTCTGTACAGTTTATGTACAGTGAGAAAAGGTAAAGGGGCAATACCAATATTAAATGTGATGAACCATACTGTCAACATAAAGAGAGGTACAGTGAAAATACAAGGAAAGAAAATAAAATCTGAGAAGTCAATGGTAGATAAAACTATTAATATAATTGAAAAAGAAGACAAACAAGAGTACCAGATACCAGAGATAAAAGACAAAGACTATCAACACCTGAAGCAAAAAGAAAAACAGGAATTTATTAAGGTCTAGAACAAAAATAAAAAGTTATTTAATTTCAGGGAAGTAAGTGTGGGTAAGGCAGTGGGTGAAACTCACAAAATCATTACAACAACCGATGAACCCATAAGATTATCATGTAGACGAGTGCCAGAAAATCTCAAAGAAAACTACAACACAATACTCAATGAATTGATAGATAACAATATCATTTGACTAAGCAAAAGCCTTAGGCCATGCCAATGGTATTTGTAAAACAAGGTAAGAAGTACAGATTATGTATAGATTTCAACAAACTTAATGATATAATGAAAAAGGATGCATACCCATTACTGAAAATAGATAACATTATTTATGAAGCCAGTAAGAACTAATATTACACATGAATTGATTTATGTAAAGCCTACTGGCAAGTACCAATGGAACCCAAAGATATTGAAAAAACTGCATTCATAACACCTTACAGACTGTTTGAGTGGATGTATATGGCTTTCAACCTGTGTAATGCATCTGCTACATTTCAAAGATATGTAACAAAAGTGCCCAAACAGAATAACAAGAAAATGGAAGTTGGAGCAAGTGCTTATATAGATGATGTATTAATAGCAAGCAATACAATAGAAGAACATATGAAAAAACTTGATAGAACACTAACATTCCTATATCATGCAGGGCTATGAGTAAATGGAAAAAAGTGAAAAATTCTGAAGACAGAAGTTGTATTTCTTGGAAGACAGATACAGAAGGGAAAAATTAAAATGAAAAATAATGCAAGAGAATTGATTCAAAATATAAACAGTTTGAGAAATAAAAAAGATGTCCAGGTTTATGTAACATCCTCTACCAGGCATTATTACTGTGTGTTCTGTTGTTACTCTATAACATTGGTTGTATATTTGTGGGTAGGGATTTACTAACTTGATACTGCTTTAGCTTCTGTGTATTTCTGTCAACTTAACTTAATGAGGTTTAACAATCCACTATTTAGGTGACAAAGCCATGCATCATTTTCTCCAATGATCAATAGTGGGCCTCTGCCTAAAGCTGATCTCCACATCCAGTTTCACTTGTTCACCAAGGATCCACTTGGTTGAGTTCCACCTCTCAGCTCATTGATATAACTTATGTGTACCCTATCTGAGCTTGGTGCATACTCAAGACAAGACACAATTTGACTTAGTATCTTTTGTAAAAGTATTTCATGTTAATGCAACCAGAATTGTTACTAGCTGCTCTATTAATATTAGATGTAGCCATTACCAAAATATATTTGCTTTAATAACTTGCCTAATAGTTGGCAGCCTCCTAACCTACATTTAATTTCTATCATTAGCATCATCTGCACATCAGCCTGGCTAGTGTGGGCTAAATCTTCTCATATTTGGTTGTCTGGGTAGAAAAACTTTTCTCAGACTCTGTGTATTTGCTACATCTTTATAAAAGAAGCTAATGTTGTCCATTACTTCCTGTTCAGTGATTTTGTTGGGGCCGTTTTGTTTATCCTCATCATTGTTATGATTTCCACTCTTTTTGTAACATCAAAGTACTGATATTTATTCTCCCAGATATCTGTCCACACTATGTTGTTTAAACCAGAGAATAGCATTACTACTTTCAGATTATGGCTTTCAATTTTATTTCTTGAATCTTTTAGTTGTGTGTGAAAAGGTTTCCCTTGTGTGTACATTTGTTACAGGGTTATCATCCCTTCAATGTACACTCATTTGCAATATCATTCTTCAACATTATCTCCTTCAATCTCTTGTAATCATCACATTCTATTACCATTCTCACTTTCTCTTTTGTGTTTACATATGACTTTTATTCATGTAGGAAGGCTTTGGAGACTTTGACCTCCTTTGGCAGTCTTCATCTTGGGAGGATCATTGGTATCAATATCGTTTCCAGCAGCATGCATATCAGAATTTTCATTTTGATTTGTTCAAGTGGGCCCACTGTTGTTGGCGCCATTGCTAAACCTATTGTGGCAGGATAGTTCATTTTGTTCATAGTGCAGAATGTTTGTGTCAGTCCTCTTCTGCTCAGTTTTAATTGTATTTCTTCTTTTATATCTACTCTTGAGGTAATGCATTCAACATCCACTGCCAGTTGTTTATGTGGTTTAGTAGATTATCCAATTCTGTTCTAATGAATGCCTCTGTGAACATCAGTTTCATTGTTGCAACTGTCTGTTGCTCTGTTATGTTTTGAAAGTTTCTTTCACTAAACTCTTTGGATTCTCTTGTCACCTTAATTTCAACTAGGAAGTGTATATCATCTGTATCTATCCACTTGATTGTTCTTGCTCGGCTCACTTCTCCCCACTTTTCAATGTTTATTCTGTCAATTGTTTGTTGTGTTTTTGGAGATAGTAATAACTGTGGAGATTTTAGCAGTTCCTCTTCTTCAATGATTTCTTTCTGTGATTTTGTTACCATTTCACAGACTTCCACTGGTTTGGTTAACCCGCCTTTTTTCATCATTTCTGTGCTCTTAATTATCTTGGTAAATGTACATTGCAGACTGTCTCACTCATAACTTTTTATTTCCTTCTTTAGTATTTTCTGCACATTCTTTTGCACTGCTCTGTTTCTAATCTCTTAGGTGCTCACTAGTTTTCATTTTATAATTTTCCTCATTGTGATCCACAGTTGGTTCTCCAGTTGTTTCAGCCATGTCTCTGATGTTGCTCCCCACATATGCTTTTTCAGTGGTTCTTCAAATATTGTTATTTTGTTCAGGCATATCCCTGTCTTGTTTGCCATATCAACTATTGACATTTTCCCCATCAGGTTTTGCTCATTATGATGTGACTGATTATTTTTTCCATAGTCTGCATTGGTTTTTCTGCCTTGTTGGGAGACACCATTCTCTCAATATTGCCTTTAAGAAGCCAGTTCTTTGTTTGCATATTGATAGGGGTGAGTGCTATCTTGAATTTCTTGGCTTTCATTAATTTATTTCTCAAATGTCATGGCATCAGTAATTTTATCTCTTTGTCCTCAGTTGTGAATATCACTAGTATCCATGCTGTGGTTCTGTATTGAATTTCTGGTGCATTTTTCTCTTCAAATACCAACTGCTGGAAATCCTTTTTTTGTTTTAGTTCATATGCCTGGTTTATTTCCATGAGTGCTAATTCTATTGATTTGTGGAACTTCCTTGATGGTGCCTCTATCCTTATTTCTGGCCCGTTCTCCTCTGTTTTCTTTTGTAATTTCATATTTTTCCAGATCTTCTGTATTTGTTGGAGGTGTTCCTGCCTCTGTGTTAGGCTGGACTTGATGAAAAGTGTGTTGGCTTTTTCCAAGCCTTCCTTGTCCATCATTAATTCTATTGTTTTTGTCTGTTTATATAAGGTGATCACAATGCATGGGTCTACCATTATTCTGTAGATCTGTGCCCAGTAGTCTATTTGTAGTTCAAATCTGATTAATTCTAATGTGGTTGTATCTGTTGGTGTTTTTTCCCAGGGGAATATATTTTCTGTATGCATGCATTCATCTAATAAGTGTTTGGGGATGGCATCAATCATTGATCTTGTGATTATTACCACTCTCACTTTCTGTACTTTTGCCATTCTTAACATTTGGTCCACATTGTTCTCCAGGTTCTTGTTATATTCTTTTTCTTTCAAGACATGTATAATTGTTAAACTATCCTGATCCATGTTTATCTCCAGGATTTCCACTATTTGATTTTTATATGCCATTATAGCTTGTGTTGTTTCTAGCATGAATTCGTCATCAAATATTATGTGCACCATACTACACATGTAGGGCCTCTCCAATGTTTTGTTCATATCTCATGGGTAGCTTATTATCACATTTACTTTTGGCCTGTTTTTTGCATCAAGTACTAGTGGTAAGTTTCTTCCCTCTGTTTTCACAATTTTTCTGATGTGTGATTTCATTTCTGGTGACAATTTCTCAAAAGCATTATAACACATTTTTGTTGTTCTGATAAAATGAGGGTGCAGCATTTCTCCATTGATCTTAGACATTTGTTTTCTCTCTTTTTAGATTGTATAGTTCTCTCTGAGGTTATGTCTGAGGAGGCATGTAGTTGTTTCATCTGTAATGGTAATTTGCTGGCTGTGAATTGGTTCACAGTTACTCCCATCCGCACTTGACCAGTTGTGGTTCCTGTGGGGGTGACATCAGCCTCAAATCACTTTCATATCTCCATGGTTCTTCCACCACTTACACATTCCCCCTGGAACTCCAAGTGTCTCACAACACTTGAATCAGCATTGTGGACTCTTGGAAGGAAAGTTGTGCTGCTGTGCACCAGTTCTCTGTGTGCCATTGAATCAGCTGTTCAGATCTCTGGTGGGAGAGGCTATTTGTCCATTTGTCTCCCTGCCCTTGAATCAGCCTTGGGGACTACTAGGATGCCTTCTCACTCTACGTCATCTAGTCATCAGCTCTTCATTCTTGTCCCCTCTGCCCTTGAATCAACATCTGGTTTGAGAACTTCTGTATACTCTCTTTCTCCTGCTTGTGGCTGAGAGCTCCTCCTGTTGTTGGTTCCTTCAAACTCTCTTCTTCACCAGTGGGTGCATCATTTTCTTCTAGTTTCCTAAATTCAGTTTGTAAATTTAAATCCCATATTTCAGGGTAATATATAGGTTTATTTCTCCCTGTCCTTTGGGGCAGCACCCTTTCTCTTATGTTTTCATCACTGATTTATGCTGTGAATTCCTCATCAAATTCTTCTTTGGGTAAACTATCTAAATCACACATATCATATATAATTTTGTTGCTGTTAATTTGGCATATTTTGAACTCAGCATTTTCATCTATCTTCATCTCTTCAATGTCTGCCATTGCTCTTTTCAAATTTTGAAAATGTAACAGTCTATCATTGTCTAACATGTATTCATTATTTGGTAATGTTTGTGTCATTGTTTTTAGTTTCCAGACTTGGTTTGTGTCTGTGAATGTCATTGGTGTAAATGCATATACCTTGTCTCCTAGCTTATGTGCATGTCAATAAATTTTTTTATTATAATTACATTGTTGTCTCACAGCCAACTTCTTCATATTATGACACATTGTTTTGTGGATCCCTTTAATCTGCTTTCTTAGTTAATTTACATATTCATTGTTTAAATTTTTGCTGTAATGGGTATTCTGCATTGATAGCAGTGTCCTCACCTCTCTTCCAAACATTGCTTTGAACAGTGTTACTCCTGTTGTTGTGGGCACTGATGTATTGTAATAATATTCTGCCATCTCAATTACCTCTCTCCATTTATTCCCTTGTATTCTTGATGTTGCCACCCTGATTAACTTGATCAGTGTTTGATTGAGTTGCTCTATGCCTCTGTTGGCCTGTGGGTGGTATTCTGTTGTCTGTTTGCTTGCTATTTCCAGAAGCTTTCCATCTCTTGAAAAAGCCTGCTTTCAAATTGGGGTCCCTTATCCATTATGATTTTTTCCATTGTACCAAGTCATAAAATCAATTCTTTCAATACTAATTCTGCTGTTGTTTCTGCTGCTGTGTTTCTCATTGGGATCATTCTTGCATATTTTGTGAAGTTGTCAACCATTACTAGTAGGTGTTGATAACCCTCCTTGTGTAGCATAATCCAAAGCATAATGGTGCTAATGAAGAAAGAAGATTAGATGATTAGTCAAAACTAAGATTGAATTATGATTATTAATTATAAAAACAATTTAAGTTTAATTATCAGATTATCTTTGTAAATGCAACCAAGTAATACCATAGCAAATTAGTACTTGTTGTCGAATTTTTGACCAAACTAAGGGGGCAAATTCACTTCCATTATTTTTAGCCATTTTGGCAGATGATACAAATTTGAATTTCAAATGACAGGTATTTTTTGAAAGTTAACTATAAATAGTCGAGAAATCATTTTGGAAATTGTTGAAGTAAATTCTTTGAAAATCTTATCTTTAGATTTTAGATTAGTTTGATTATTTATACAGAATGTCAAGCTAAATGGTAAATGTGGTAGTAGTGGTTTGGGAACACATCAGGAGTGACTCAAGGGTCCTTGATCCAAACCATGAACCTGCATTTATGTTAGGTATACAAATAGTGTAGCATCATCCAAAAAAGCAACTAAGCTGCAAGTGAAGAACAAACGTCGAATGATTAATAATAATTAGAATTGATTGTAAAATTTAGTTAATGATCTTAGTTATTTTTGTAAGATGCAACTAAGCTTTAATATTGTTCAAATTAAGAAAAACTTGCTAGCTGATCAAGTAATATTTGACAAATTAAATTGAGCGAAATAACGCTTACGTAGGAACAGCCATATTGGCAGATGAATCATTTGAAATTTAAAATCGGCAGGTACTTTTGTAGAATTTTTATAAATAGCTTTGATTCAACCAGAATTTTGATGAATAATAAATTCTTTGGAGTTTATTTTATTTTCATTCTACTCTTATCTGGTTTGATTATTTAGTAAAATGTGCAGCTAGGCAAGTTGTGTCGAGTAGTGGCTGGATTCCATCATGGGATCGATTCAAAGGGTCCTTGTGCCAGTCATGAAACCGCACTTATGTTACGGTTAGGAGTTTTTCGATTCTTGCCTAGTCTGACTATCGATCAATACATGTATGAAATAATCAATGCTTGAAACGACTGGATAGTCGACCCTTAGGAATATATATATGTTCTTAAATGTAGGAGACTCGACTATAATTGACCTGATAAATGACCTTACATGTAATACTATTAAATGTAAGTGTAGGAAACTGCAATCTTATTATTTAAATGATTAAGCCGATAGTTTTATGGTAATGGCTATTTTTAATATTATGTAAATGCAGTTAGTGTCAATGCCTGGTTGCTTTACTAAATCAAAACAACAAACACTTTACAAAATTGAGTTTAAGTCAGTTACAACTTTACTTGAGTGCACGCGCTGAGCTAATGTAAGGTACACATAATTAGTTCCAGTTGAGCTGAGGTGGTGCTGTGGATTCAATCATCATTTATGAAGGAGAGGAGCTGTCTTGTGGAGAACAGCTTCAGGCAGTGGCCCATGGAAGAACTGGAGAGGAAACATCATACGGCTCTGTCACCTAAACAGTGATGGTCAATTCTCAATTATTTAATTAACGTAACTAGTTAATAAGGGAGAAAGGTCTGATGGTTCAACAACTTGGTAACTCCTTACCCGCAATTTACCGAGTACTCATTATCAGTTAGACACGGCAATAAGCTAGGTGGAGGATGTTACATTAACTGCTTTTAATGCAGGGGTGTTATGAGAGAGCTGACTCCACTCATTGTTGCCAGGTTAATTCTACATTTTAGTAAAATACATATAAAAAATTTATTTCAACATTTTCAAAGTTATAAACAACCCTTCCCAGATAACAATTTTGGTTATTTTTACGTTGTTTATAGTTGTTTCATGCAATACAATTGAGCTGAAGAGATTTTTCAAAAATTAAGAAAGTAGTATTTCAAAATTGTGCTTAGTTTTAGAGTTTTAAATTTTGGTTACATTTGGCAGATTTTTATGCTCATTGTTATTATTTATATACAAGACATTCATTTAAATCTTTAACAAATATTTGTATTGAATATGCTTGACAGTATCTCAAAGATAGTGGTCTGCTTTTTGTTGGGCTTGTATTTGTTTAAATGTTTGAACAGCTTAGCAATATAAAATTTTATTTTGCATATAACAGTAATGCTAAAACAATCATGTGACAACATAAAACTACATTGTTAAAATCTCAAANTTGTTGGGCTTGTATTTGTTTAACTACAATGTTTGAACAGCTTAGCAATATAAAATTTTATTTCGCATATAAAAGTAATGCTAAAACAATCATGTGACAACATAAAACAACATTGTTACAACCTCAAAATGTTGCTTGTTCATTCATAAAAAACAACCAAAAAGCAACCTAATGTGATGTTGTTGAAGCAACATTGTTTCAACCAATGAAATGATATAATTTCAATGTTAAAACAACGTTGATTTTGACACATAAAACAACCACATAACAATCCAAAACAACATTGTTATCTGGGTTGTTACTGCTAAAAGGAATAGAATAGTCTACCAGCACAAGCAATGAATACTATTTGATCTGGAAATCTATCAGAAATATAGTAAAAAATTAGCAAACAAAAAAGAAATGAACATGAAAAAAGTTCATTCATAAAAAACAACCAAAAAGCAACCTAATGTGATGTTGTTGAAGCAACATTGTTTCAACCAATGAAATGATACCATTTCAATGTTAAAACAACATTGATTTTGTCACATAAAACAACCACATAACAATCCAAAACAATGTTGTTTAGCCCTTATATTGTTATCTGGGTTGTTACTGCTAAAAGGAATAGAATAGTCTACCAGCACAAGCAATGAATACTATTTGATCTGGAAATCTATCAGATATATAGTAAAAAATTAGCAAACAAAAAACAAATGAATGTGAAAAAATTATTACCTATTACAAGAAAGTACAATCTACAAAAATAATTAAAATAATTAAATTTCTATTTTAAATCTAAACAGATTTTCAAAGGACTACTAAATGTTTACTAAATGCAAACCACAAACCTAAACATTTACAATAATAGAACATATTTACACATATTTACTTGTAATTCCATATTTCAGCAATCTTATTTAAATACAAACTAATCAAAATAGAGTTTAAAGAAATGCATATATTTATTCAAATATATAATTACAAGGAAATTCAAGACTTTACTATTTTAGTCTCAGTGTCAAAAAAGTAAGTCTCAAGTCTTGGTCTCAGTCTTGATGAGACTGAAAAGAAAGTCGCAGTCTCTTCTCAAAATTGAGACTGTTGTTGGTCTCAATTAAAATTATAAAAAAACAATGATGTTTAATAGTAAAATGTATTTTTTAATTTACTTAAGCATGGTAAACTGCAAATATAAAGCCTAATTTTTCAAATGAATAATAATTTAAAGCTTGTTTAAAATTATTATTAGTTTGGCCAAAAGTTGTATAATCTTCAAGTCTTAAAAAAGTCTTGAGTCTCATTGTCTCAATAAAAAAAGTCTCATTTCTTGTCTCAAAAATAAAAGTCTCAGTCTCATCTTGAATTCCCTGATAATTACAATTTCACTGAAATCATATCTCTAATGGTATTTAATATTCTGTGACAGCAGACTTGGGGGAAATTATTTTGTGGGAAGTGAGACAAAACCCTGATATTCTACATACATTGAGCATTTAATAACAAAATTATCAAAGACATTGATTTGAAATTTTGACAATTACAAGTACATTAGTTTTGCACTTCAATATACTATAAGCATTGCAAATACTCCTATGAATATATTGTAAGTGTTATTCATCCTAATATTGTCTAATCCCACAATATGAACATTTTTGAATAAAGAAAATGATTTTGATATAAAATTTAGGCATACAGAGTTTAATTCAACCAGAATTTACATAGACCAAAGAATTTAAGTTGACCAGCACTTAAACTTACATCAACCAAAATTTACATTGACCAGGGTTAATATCAACCACTTTCAACATGATAATTGTCCTCAAATCTCCCATATAATTTTAGGATTATATGGATCAAATTTTTATCTGAAATTGACAAAAAAGTAATATTTAATGTGTATTAAACTTGGCTGCTGGCATACAAAATACTAAGATTTTGTTAAAGTTTAAATATGCTTTAGTGTGAGATTGAATTTGATTTAATGCATTGTAAGTTCAATGTAATGCATAGTGGCTAGGCATTTTCTAGTTTGAGTTTGCATATGTATGTGTCAACTTAATTATATTTGCAAGAAATTTCTGGATAAAGTGAATTTTCCATCAAATTTGAGTTCAAGAATATTTCTTCAAATTTGTTTCAAAATCAATAAACCTCAGAATTTTATTTAAATAATACTCGAACTTAAACTCAAAGTTCAAAAATTCAAACTTGGACCGAGTAACTCGAACTCAACTAAAAAACCCTGTTCTGTAGACCAAAATGGGATTTTGTCCAAGTTGCTTTTAATTTTTTTTAGAAAATTGTTCAGAAGGTCCACAAATATTTGTAACACCGTGCTTACACAAATTATAGATGCATAGCATAATTATTTCTATTTTGTGTTTTTCAGTTTCTTCAGCATTTGCATCTAAGTATAAGTATAAGGCTGGTGATCATTTTGAGGATTGTAAGTTATTTGAATTAAATGCTCAGTACCGAACTAAATGCAAATTGGAAAGTCGTTGACGTNTTTGATTTAATGCATTGTAAGTTCAATGTAATGCATAGTGGCTAGGCATTTTCTAGTTTGAGTTTGCATATGTATGTGTCAACTTAAACATATTTGCAAGAAATTTCTGAGCTTAATCAAGTTTTTCTAAATTTTGCAATAAGTACACTAAAAATTATTATTTGTAATGGATAAAGTGAATTTTCCATCAAATTTGAGTTCAAGAATATTTCTTCAAATTTTTTTCAAAATCAATAAACCTCAGAATTTTATTTAAATAATACTCGAACTCAAACTCAAAGTTCAAAAACTCAAACTTGGACCGAGTAACTCGAACTCAACTAAAAAACCCTGTTCTGTTCACCAAAATGGGATTTTGTCCAAGTTGCTTTTAATTTTTTTTAGAAAATTGTTCAGAAGGTCCACAAATATTTGTAACACCGTGCCTACACAAATTATAGATGCATAGCATAATTATTTCTATTTTGTGTTTTTCTGTTTCTTCAGCATTTGCATCTAAGTATAAGTATAAGGCTGGTGATCATTTTGAGGATTGTAAGTTATTTGAATTAAATGCTCAGTACCGAACTAAATGCAAATTGGAAAGTCGTTGACGTGATACACTATCCAACTTGCGTGTTAAACCTGCAGAATTCAACTAGAATCTAATTTAATATTTGGGATAAAAGGTGTATTGTTTTCACAGATATTTATTCTACTGTGTACAAAAAACATCAGTTCTAAAGTAGAATTGGACAATTCTTATATCAAATTTTTATATTTTAATTTATCTTACTTCGAAATATAAATTAAAATTGGAGTTAAATATTTTATCTGCCCAAATTTTGGTAACATATTTGTATCATTAATGTAAAATTTATTCTCTAATGAATATGGGCTGATAATTTGTTCATTTTCAGTGCAAATTCGATCTTGCTCATTTAATATAACGCCATTTCGGCCCATCCATATGATTCTGTCAAAGTGGTTCTTCAATTTTCCATTTGTTAGACGAATGTTGAGGATTCTAGAAATTTATTGTTAAAGCTACAAAGTTATGTTAAATACCTAAATTGAATTTAAGCAGAGCATAAACAACGAAAATTAGATGTATTAAATGAAAATACTATACTAAATTCCATTGCCTACATTGCATTTAGCTATGTATGTATTTCAAAATCAATGTGGCTTGAACGTCAGTTTTTCGAAAGCAACTTCCTGCCTTAATTTCGTCATGTTTTGCAATTATACGTTATTGTTTTATTACCCTTATTGCCGAACCATTAGTTCGCTATGTGGTTATCAGAGAGGGGCCCCTTTGACAATGGTATTGCTCATTCTTTTCTTTCTTGTATAAATTGATAGGGATGCGGAAGATAGTGTCTATCTCTAGCATTTGCTTAACCAAATGTTAAATAGTTGGAAATTGTTGAATATATCTAAATATATTGACAATAATGTTGAGGGAAACATTAGAAATGAGTTTTGTTTTTTTCGCCCTTTAATAGCAACTTTGTTTCCATAGATCAACATGCATTTTTATGGGAACGAATACTTTTGAATTTACCCTATTTGCTGGTTTGCCCCGATCCTTGAATATACCCTCCTTATTTCCACTTCTTTGAAATATCTGGCTGAGCTTTGAACGAGTATTTGATTAGTCCTTAATTTTCTGAATGAGAGGAGTTTGTTAATTTATTGCTTTTTGTAGTAAATAATCGATTAGGAAATATATAATTGTGACAATTAGCTTAATATTTTCATTTAAATTATTTAGCTGGAAATTGCAATGAAAGTAGATTTTTCCAAACTCCTGTTTCAACATTTTCTTTCTCCTACGCAGATATTAAAGAGCCATGTTCTATTACTGCTTCATTTCCCAAATTTAAAGGTTTCAAATATATATTCACCATGCGTGTTCCGTATTTTTGGACGTTTGATTACGGTATCAATTATGAGGACATTTTAAAAAATATGGAAATTGCGCATAAAAATCCCAAGAAGTCCAATTGTCATCGTGGCTACACAAATACTCTAAGGGTATTTTTAATGTTTTAATTAATTTGACCTTCGTTTAGATCACGAGAACTGAATATGTTTTCAGTGAAATGAAAGGGGCAGAGTGCCATATCGTATTACAATCAATCGAAGATCCAATTGGTTTAGTCACAATGTTATATAATGGTTCTTATCCACATCTTAATAGAGATCTCGCCGCAGACATGTTAGATCATCGCAAAATAACCATTGTGGTTCAAGCCAGTATTCTTTGCCTTAAAACGCATAATGCAGCTTAATAATTTTAATAATAATAGTAATAATACTATTTCAATTGCACCTTATTAAAGGTGTGTTTACAGCCTAACCACGAAATATAATATTTCGCAATCGAGTGCTCAATTAGTACAAATTCAGCTGTAAACAGCTGTGAAAGACGATCAATTATTAAAACTAATGAAATCATAAGAATGCGTAATCGAGCTTATCAATTGCGCTAATACTCCTATAAACACTTGAAAGACTATCATAATTCCACAATTGAGATGAAAGACGTGATCAAACCACTTTTGATATTTCGTCTTTCATTCCTTTCATAATTAGTCATTACGCTAGTGTAAACATTGAATCAATTATATTCATTCGAAACTAGGCATGCAACAGGAAAGGATCACGACCCAATTGCTTGAAAAAGTTAAAGAATAAACGTTTCTGACGGATATCTCTAATCCCAAATGTTTTGAATTATAAGATTCAATTGGGATTAGTCAGCTGTAAACGCTGTATCAATAACAAATAAAAGTGTGATAAACAAGTTCAATTGAGACGCTGTAAACAGCGTATCAACAACAATGCATTCTTATCAATTTAGAGGTATTATAATTCATTGATAAGCTGTAAACCCACCTTAAGGTATTTACTAGAAAGACTATATATATTTACAAATTTGACAGACAGCAGGTAGAATGAATACAGAAGAGAAAAACCAACATTTAGAGAATATGCCATATTTTGAAATTGAATTAAAACAGAAGTTATATATTTTAGACTTCAAAGGTTTAAGGGAATAACATAGGTTGATAATGAAATTTGCGAAAAAAGTACAACGCGATAAAGGAAAGTCGAAAGAAATGTGAATTGGTCTTGCTAGAAATTTTGTTGATGCACGGTAGTTATAAATTTTCAGGAGAAAACGATAAAAGCTCAAAGGGATGAATGTCATTCAAACTAAAAAGGAGTTTTTAAGAAGTACTAAATCGAGATGTTTGAGGTAAATAAAAAATTCCTTTTTATGCGGAATTGGTAAGATAAATATGAATGATAAGCCAACGAAGAGCTTGATAAATATGACAATCAACCTCAACTGACAATATGGTAACAGGAAAAGATGCAGTAAGTGGCCAATATTAAGCTTTTAATTTCAGAACAAGTGTTTATGTAAACTTTTTGCATAATATGTTGAAACCAGTTCAGCGAGTTAGAAATAATGATTCTTTAGAGTAAGATAATGAATCTTTTACTTCTGATTTGATAGGAATAACTAAGTTAACAATAGAAAGAGATTTAGGGAAATTAAAAGGAAGGTTATTACAATTTTTTGACCTTACAATTGTTTAATTTTGACTATTTTAACTTTAATTTAAAAATTGGGGATTAATGGGGACAAATCAATTTTATTTATCACTATTAATCAGCACAGTGTTAACATGCATGATAACGTAAATCCCCAAGTTTTCCTCCGGAAAGTTGCGATCTTTGGACAATAACTTCCGCATGCAGAGTGTCTCTTTTTTGCAATGGTATGTTAGCTGCCAAATATGCCTTCACTGTCTTTTCAGCAAAATCTTTGCACGGAGGAGCAATAAAGGTTTGCTTTCTTGGTGAACCTTGATGTGAACCTGTCAATATGTCGCTTAAGGGTTGTTGAATTAGGGTACTATACAACTTGTAAAAATCAGCTATTAGAATGGATATTTTATTTTTCAAGTACATTTTTATGTATTTTTTAAAATTTATATTGCGTTTGGGGTGGGGGTCAATAGTCGCATTTGAAGGGGCTTTACATACATGTGAGCCCCTCGTCAGCTTGTAACGGTATACAACTTTATTAATCTTGTGCTGTTTTTCATATTTCTTTTCAAATACCTTTTGCAGTAATAGACTGAAATAAACGTTTAGTTGAAAATTGTGGTGGAAATAGTAGAAGAGGTTCAGAGATTGTAGGTCCTCATGTTCCAGGTGAACCACACTTCAAATCAGCTCCAAAATGTATATACCACTTCACACTGGATAAGTCATGTTATTCAGCTATAAAGTGGAAGTTGTTCAATATGGGTGGTAATTCTAATTTTGAATGCTCATATGCTACACTGGGGGTAATTTTTATTGTTATTGTGAAAGTTAATGCTTCTAGTAAGTTTTGAAAACAGTGAGTACTTCACAAAACAAAACTTGAAATTTTATCTGTACAAAACTTTGTCGTTTAAAAAATTGTTTTGCTAAACTTAAATATATTTATTTATCTAAGGTTATTTTGTATAGTACAGTAGAAAGACTGAAAAACAAATTTCCAAGGAAAAATTTATTGTTATTACACAGATTAATTAGATTTCACTCATGCGTGCACCTAATCTATCGCTTGCTGATTTACAGGATCTGTCCGACGCCTCATTTCCTTTGGTGGTTGGCGCTTTAAAAAAAGATACCATCATCTCCCTCCTTCGCCAAGCTGTCTCCTCCCTGTCACGTTCAGACCAGTCTTCCAACCTCAACCCTTCCAATGTTGTCTTGTCATCTCTATCAGACTCCCTTGCTAAGCTCACCTCCGATTTTTTGTCCATGCATTCTCAAATGTTCTCCTACAGTGCTCTGCATCACTTACCATTACTAATCGTCCTAATCATCATGCCCCACGTTCTGCTCCTGCTGCTGCTGTCTCTCTCTTCTGTGCCGCCACTTGCCCCTGATCAGTCTTGTCCAGCGCAATAATCGCCCTCGTCACGTCCTTGGAACTAGTTCTGTCTGTCAACTGCCTGCTGTTCCAATTAGTTCTCTTCCTCGTTCTCCTGGTAAAGCTCACATCTATATCGGCCGTTTTGCTAATTGTGCTTCTGATTTTGCTTATCACCTTCGTTGCTCCTCTCCAATTTGATGACGTCCTTCCCATTTCAACACGTACGGATTCTCCATTTGCCTCCTTCCATATTGTCTGCAATCAACAGTCTCCTCTTGCTCTCAGATGGCCTCTTGATCCAATACTATCGTCTCTCCGATGCTGAGCGCAAATCTTTTGGCCTTTGTCCCCGCCGTCATGATGCTTCTGGTCGTGATTGACTACCTGCACCTTCTTACTCCTAATCCCAAATCTGGTTTCTCTTTTTTGCTCGCCAATGCTCGCAGTCTTGTCTCATTAAACCCTCGTCTCAGTTTTTACAACTTCTTGCAGTCTCCTGTTGACTTTATTTTCATTACTCAAACCTGGCTTGATCCTTCTCTTGCTGACAGTGTTGTTTTTCCTAAGTCCGCACTTAAAGTTCTCTGCCGTATTGATCGTTCTAATGGTCATCATGGTGGTGTCATGATTGCCTCACTTCACCCTAACCTTGACATCCACCCCCCTCTTTTTGAGTATTTTTCCTTTGATTTCTGTTGCGGTTGTGCTGTTGTTCTCAGTGATTGCATTGTTTCTCTTTTCTGTATTTACAACTCTCCTTTTCGTATTCTGCTTGTTGATTTTTCATCCATGCTTAAGTACTTTCATGATCAGTCCATCACTTTCTCTCGTCAACTTGGATTTCCCACCCTTCCTCATCTTATTATCTGTGGTGACTTCAATCTTCTTAACGTTTGTTAGAATACACTTGACTCTAATGACGCCTATGAATCCGCTGTTCTGAATATTTTGCTTCTTACTGTCTTTGAAAAAGTGGTATTTTCTCCTACTTCCCACTCGTCCCTCCTTGACTTGGTTCTGTGCTCTCACCCTGATCGTATTTTTGACACATCTGTTGACCCTGTTCCGTAAAACTCTGATCACTCATTTGTTCTCTTCAGCCTGTCTGTCAATTCTATTTCCCCATCTGCTTGTCCTGCCACTCCTCAATATGCTCAATCTAACAGTGACTTTGTATCTCTAAATGCTGCTCTCTCTTCATTCCCCATTTTTAATGACTTTCTATGCTGATGACTGGTACACCTTTCTTCACCAAGTTATTTAATCCTTTGTTCCTCATCGTCGGAAAAAACGTATTTCTCTCCCTTTCTATTTCTCATCCCTTACTATACACTCCTTGCATAAACTTGACTCTTTCAAACGCCGCTACAGTCCTTCCGATTCATCGAAGCTCTCTTCTCTTACAGAAGACGTTATAAACTTCATGGAACTCGACAAAATCTCTGTTGTCCAGCTTCTCATCTATATCTCTTCAAAACTCTTATGCTTTCTTGCGTTCCCTGCATTCCAAACCTGACCTCCCCAACTTGAAATGGATCTATCTTTCTGCTCACTTGGATCTGGAGAAAGCTGATCTCTTCAATGCCTATTTCTCCTCGAATTTTTCTGATCATGTCTCTCTCTATGTCCTGTTCCGCCTGCTACCTCCCCACCGGTTCGCCTATGTGACGTCTTCAACGCCCATGATATTTCCCTCATGCTTAAGTCATGCAAGTTGTCTCGTCCTAGCTATCCTCATGACGTCCCATGTTTTGTAATCCACGAAACGTTCTCAATTTTTTCCATCCATTTAAAGCATCTATTCGCCTACATTTGCTCCTTTAAACATTTTCCGCCTTGCTGGAAAACATCTTGGATCTCTCCACTGTTAAAATCCAATCAGCTTCCCTCCTCTCAAGTCACTTCTTGTCGTCCAATAACTATTCTTTCTCGGCTGTCAATCATCTTTGAGCGTTCTGTCTTTCATTATGTGTTCCCTAAAATTCGCCACTTCATCTCCGCTTCTCAGCATGGTAACCTTCCGGGTCGTTCTGCCATCACTAACTTGCTCACTTTGATTGAAATCTGCTATTTCCACTCTGATCGGAATGATTCTGGTTGCATTATCTTTCTTGACATTTCGTTGATATCTTTTCTGTTTGCTGAGCCCTTCTCCAACTTTGCTGATAACTTAAATTGGTCCGATCATGTGTCCTGCTGTGAAACTCTTTGTTCAAGTCCATTCCACGTACCATTCTTCTCTATGCTTCTCCCTGTTGGTGGCCTTCTCGTCCTTGTTCAACTCGATGGAACGTTTCCAGAAGCTTGCCTTCAAATGGATCTCTCCCTTGCCATACAAAGACGCCCTTCTCAAATTCTCCACTCTCCCGCTGTCACTCTACTTCCATGCCTGCAATCTCCTAATGTTCAATCGAATTCTCACTCGCAAATTGGATCTTGTTCCTTTTGATTTCATTAAGTTCTCTAATTACACTCGCTCTGATGATGTTGTCACTTTCTCCATTCGTCGTCCCAAGAAACATCGCTCCTTCACTCATTTTTCAATCGTGCTTGTACTGCTGCTAATTACATCTTGACTCTCAACCCTCAAACAGTTATTGAGCTTCAAGAAATCTTTGATGTCTTTCCTCTTTGCTGAGCCCTTCTCCATCTTTGCCTACTCGTCCATCTGCTCCTATTACATCTTAAAAAATCATAATTGTGATTAGATGAAGGCTCGCAGCAAATTTCCATCTCCTGAAAAAATTGTTTCAATATCCTTGATAACAAATTTTATAGACATTTTGTTAGAGGGTAATACTAACATATTTTTATAATGCAATTTTTTTGTTTCATATTTATTCCCTATGATGTATTTTTATTTAAAAATTTAGCTAGCATATATTGAATAAAGGTATTGTGCAGTACAATTTTTATCACTGGTAAAAATTGGGCAAAATTGCATCGATTCATTTTATTGATGCGATCTTATAAAAAATTGCATATTTTGCTGACGTTGTTTTGAAAAATACTGATGTGTATATTAGTGTTATTCGAAGTGATTTGATCATTATTAAGGAAAATAATTTTGGGTGCACCACCTCAATAAACAACGTATGTAAAAACCAATAAAAGTATTGTTAAATTCATGAATATAAAGTTTATTACACAAAATTAAAATTTATAGGAATATACTAATATTTTGACTGCGTTTTTTAACATTGGGGCTTACTTCATCTTCACTCTGACAAAATTGGCGCATTTATGTTCTCAACCGTTCTCTGAAGAAACTATTGAACAATGTATTCCGACCTATAATAAATGTGCTTGTGACCTCTTCGACGAGACCCCTTGCAATTTATTGCCCTAAATCAAGGAAATTATAAAATTCCATATCCACTCAAATTATTGTTTGAACCAGATCATGGGTCATCAGATACCAAACCATGAAGTCGAACAATGCTTCTTGTACACTAAACCGCTGAAAACATGATATTAAATTTGTAGTAGTGAATGTCCAGAAAATGATAATCCGAATTTTGGAATTATTAACTACTAAATGCATACAAGAGGTCAATTTTGTGTATTTATTTAAGAACTATTGGTCGAATTCTATTGAAGCAAAAGAAATATTAAATATAGTCTTACAATATTATTTTGCATTAAAAACTTTAAACATATTTGACAGCGTGTTTTTAATCTGTTAATTTTAAAATATTTAAAATTAACAGAGGATTCAGACTAACGATTTTTTCGTAATTTCATTTTTTAGTATTCTTATGAAGATAATGGATCTATTGTTGAAAAGAAAATACCTTGCTATTCAAAACAATTTAAACATGTTCCTACTTTGTATCTTCCATCATCTACATTCAATATCACATTTGTGGGTACTAAACCTGGTTCAACTGAATTTGAGTTACCCTTTAAAGCGATGGTTACTTGTGTACCACAGGGTATGTATTTCTAGTCATTTGTTAAACTACAGACAATTTAGATAGAACCATAGAATGTGATCATGCATGTGCTCAAATTAGTGGTTGGAGGTCCTTTTGTATCGGCAAGCGAAGATCTGATTGTTTGAAATGTCAAGTTGCGCAATACGAAGATGAGTGTGTAGAATCTTGTAAATCAGAAAGTGCCTACAAGGACCCAAATCTGCCTTATTGTACAGAATGTGACCATGCCTGTGCGACTTGTGATGGACCTGTAAGAATTATCAAAATATATTGTGTATATTTGAAATATTTCTAATATTTGACGAATTTTCGTATACGCATTCGTGTTTTTCTCTCAGCTAGATTTCAGAGTAATTACTCTTGTTCAGGAACATTTAGTCTTCTAAATTGGTATAAAGATGTCAATGTGGGTTAAATGTTCTTGAAATTTAGTGTAGCTTGTATTGCTAAATTTATAATTTGCGATCTAATTTCGTTCATTAAAAGAAGCTGAAATGATGAAATATAAATCTCGACAGGCCGGCTTAATTTTTACATCGATGAATTACTCGAATAATACCGTTTCTATTCAATTAAATGATCAATGCTAGATTATTCGATCCTTTGCAAAATGTTCAATTGCACAGAATATTTCATCAAAAATCTACATGATCCTGTTGTTACTCTTCTGATGAATAGTAATTAGTATAGAAATGTTAACAATGTTGCTTCGTTTTTGCTAAAAATATTAATTCAGGGATTGAACCGGTTAAAGGTCGGCCATTGCCAGTTATTAATCACTTGTTGAGTATCTAGGGTTGCCGCTTGCCCATATCGATTTTGTTCAATGTTGTGGAATTTCTTAAAAGTTTGCGCATTGATATTTCTAAAACTATTAGGTACATCAATAGCAAACTAAATACAATTATTTGTTGGATTTTACATACAATGAATATTAATTCAATCAGATTTTAGGGTGCCCTTGAACAGGGATAAAGGAGAAAAACTAATACAATAATCCAATAGCCACTCATAAATATTGAATTCACGATGAAAACATTTGATTGTAAAAAAAATCCAAAGTATATCTTGTGTCATCACCAAAATATTCTGATCAATGATGTTTACAAACTTCTATTCAAATTTATAGAAATTTTCATCATTATAGCTTTGAATTTCAAAAAGATATAGACAGTGTTTTAGGGTAAAGATAACTGCACTAGCTATTGTCCTGAAAGTAAGTTTGTCACAAAGGAAGAGAAGGTTACAATTGATGTTTTCCAAGGAAGAATTGTGACCTATGTTTATGAATGCCATAATGAATGCCCCCGAAATAAGAGCGTCGCTTTTAAAAACACTACAAAAGGTGCCGTTACAGACAAAATGTGCTTGAAGGAATGTCCCGATGGCTTCATTCCTGAAATATACACTGATGATTTTCTGCATATGAGTTACACATTATGTATACCCAAACCGCAATCGCAAATTTTGCAAACACTTTTGATGTAAGTTTTTTGTATTTATGTATAAATTTAAATGGTTGTGTAGGGACTGCATTGACTGAACCCATTGAATAAATATTTCAGTAGGATTTCTACTAAGGCCACAAAATCAATTTTGCATTTGTTAATGTTTGTAAGCACTTCTGAAGCAAACAGAACCCTGGAATTTCATGTATTTAATGGTACAGAATTTAGATACAATTTAGCATTGGCACAATAACTACTAAATTAGATTACTTGCTGTAGTTTAATTTTTTGTTTAACAAAGGTTCAAATTGCTATTTTACAAGTTTGTATGATTTAATGATATCTATGTACTTTAGTTTCTGTGTCATTGGTTCAGTCACAATTGTGTTCTTGGTTATTCTTTGTATTCTAATGTACTGTATTATTCATAAATATCAGAAATCTCAGCGGCGAAAGGCTGAAGAGAAACGTCAGTTTTATGTAGGAGAAGGTCAAAAATCCAAGGTAATTTTCCAATTGATGTACATATTTTGCTCTTCTATAATGTACTATACACAAGTGTATTGAACATTGTTTTTATTGACAATAATTTTATTTTTCAAGTTTTCAGAACAAGTTTTAACATTCTATTCATGTAAATGCTCTGGCTTATCTAGTGTAAGAACAACAGAAAATAATACAGGGTGAGCCATAAATCATTCTGATAATAAAAGTTTTATTAAAAACAATAACACATTTTGTACATCGGTGCGATCATACTGTGGTATGAGATCAATTTGTAGCATTTTCACATAAATCTCGCCAATCACTGTTTCTTTGAAAAAGAACAGGACCAAAACATGTTTCTTCCAAAGTCCGCACCACACTACTACCTTTGGACATGAGTGTGAATAGTAATGGCAGTTTTTTGTTAACTTAGCAGTTTACACAGAAGTTAGCTTCATCGCTGAACAACGCATCGTGGTTCGCAATATTTGGGCTCTGAACCGACTGACCTTTAAACTAAGTAACCATATGAAGTTGCCTTTCTAGATCGTCTTCGTATAGCTTGTTCAAATGTTGCAGTTTGTAGGTTTTAATGATATGCCGCATGGTGGCATATGGTGACGATCGTCTAAATGATTTCTTTGGACTGTTCTCAACCGTTTCAATGACGGGTTTTGTCAGACACCTTTGAAGGACCACTTCGTGTCTTGTTCGTACTTTGTCAAGAACAATACCAGTTTTATGAAATTTCATTATTAAGCATCCTACTGTCATGATATTTTCCATTAAATTTCTCAACAATAGAATGATTAGTGGCACCATCAGCGCTAGAAATAAACACTATCTCAACTCGTTCATCAATTTTTAATAACATGGGTATATCTAAAAATAGATTAAAGCGTTGAAGGTAAATCACAATTTAAAAATACTTTGGTTGGAATTTCATTTATATATTATTTAAGCAATTTAATGGTGACTTATGTACCTGTTATTAATAAAATTACTTTTATT